>VWZK01002972.1:1163-41716 GCA_013396935.1 Baryphthengus martii
TTTCCGGTTTTTTTTTTTTTTTTTTTTTTTTTTTTTTAAATCCTAGTGTCCATAGACAAACAGTTAAGAAATCTTAGCTGCTGCTGGTCAACATAAACTTGAGAAGCACGCAGCCTCCGTAATACATTTCCCCCCACATAGGCAGCCTTGTAAACACAACTTTTCTACTACACAACAATTAGGCAATAACCTGAGCATTAACAGAAGATTACCTACGGCAGCAAGAAGCTCTACAGGTTGATTTATCCTGTTCTTGACAAGCCAATTTGTCTTGAGCTAAACCCCACTGTTGAAGGTGGACTGCAACAGAATCTGCACAGCATCATTTAAAGGTATGTCAAATCTCTCCACTGGCCATATGCTCTCAAAACATGTTAATGGGAATGCAGGTTTTTCGAACAGTTTCTTCCTTCAAAGATTAATTCTGTACCATCTAAGGAAGCTTGTTAATTCTGGGACATTAGCAAACATCTGCACAGTAGCAGGACTAAAGCACACGTCGGAGACTAGCGAGATTGTCCATGTTTGGGAATTTGTGGTAGATCAGCTGCACTGATGTGAAATGACATGAGCTGACCTGGTGCCGACTGCATTTTACATCAGAAACTGCTAAACTAGGCAAGGACAGCAGTACAACTGGTCTGGGAGTCCCACATAGTCTAATACCCCTGCACTTACTCCACAGAAACAGCTTCAGTTACAGACTGTTGCTTGTTTCCAAAGCAGCTAGAAACATTTACATTATACGCACTTTACTGAATGACATTTTGCCATATGTCTGTACCCTGCAGACACTACTGTAATACTAGTATTAATTTTTCTACATAGCAAATGGCTGCAGTTACCCAGGCTGATGACAGAAGTGGTGCTTACATAGGTCATTCAGGTGTTTTCAAAATACTGCTCAAGTAAATGACGTATCACAGCAGGACCGATGAACTCTCTTTCATACTAACCCAAAGACAGAGTGCACGTCACCTAATTTGTGAACTCCTGTTCAACTGCTTTACCTTAACATTCATACTGACTTAAAAGCATTTTAGTCATACTACTGATAACAATATATGTTAGTGAGCTGCTCCCCAGTATTTTCTCCTTTCTCTGTAAGAAAAGCACATCAGCAGTCTGTAGAAATGTGGTACCTCAAGTACTAATGAGAGTAAAAAGCAAGCCATGCATTTTACATCAAATGTAGTATACGAAATGAGACTACTGCAAAAAAGCTACATTCCTGTTGAATTTCTGCTACGACAGATGTGTGTTCAGGCTATGAAGATACAGGATGACAGCTCACACCTGAACAAAAATAGCAACCTGAATGTTATGAGAACAAAGCAGGTGTACAGCGATAGAGGTTTATTGAGCTCTTGTACAAACACCATAATGTTGATTAAAGTCCAAAAGAAGAGACACTGAAGAATTCTCACATTCCAATGCACAACACAAAGGGTAGAGCTCCGCTAACATCTGTAAACACTCTTCAAAGCACCAAAGGCTGAAAGATTTCTCCCGCCCAGCCCAGGTTAAAGCAATCTTTTCTGGAGGCTTGCCATGCTCTGTGGGAGGGAGGTAGGGGTGCAGCAAGAATCTGGATTTAAAAGAGCCCCAGCTGGAAGCACAAATACAGAGAATGATGTTTAAAACTGTTAGTCCCCCAGAGAGAAGCAGGAAACTCTCTTTATGACCTCCAGAGTATTTGTTTTTCCAACAGCTTCCCAGCTCAGCTTGAGATTCTCCAGGGCAGCAACAAAAAACATTTTCACTTTGCACAAATTAGGTTTGACTGGTCCCTGAGTTTGCAAGGTGATAATTTAACACCTCATTAACAAGTGCATTATTAGAGGAAATTTAAATGAACTGGTTTTAATGCTAATTGAATGTTTTCAAACCTCAGCTTGCACAAGGAGTATTTATTTCCCCGTTTGAGTACAACAGCAGCCGTTACTTCCATTTGTGGATCTACTGCTAACAACAGCAAGGTACAAACTTCATTTACAAATACACTATTAACTACTTAAAATTCAATTCCAAGTGATGTAACCTGGCCTACTCCTTCGTTACCGCTTACACTTTATACTTGTAACGGTCTTGTCTTCTCAACAGCTCAGTTAGGCTCAGTTCTCTGCCAACACAACCATACATTCTTATTCTCTTTGGCTATAATTGTTTATCTACGTTTTCTGATTTAACTCACTCAAGTTTGTTGCACGCAGCAATGGCAAGACTAGAAATTTTTTATATTTTGAAGTTTCCTTTGACTAGATGTAATCAACTACTAGCTCTTCACAACTGAGGTGCTCCGATGAGAGAAACACCAAACCACATGCAGCTGACTGACTAGCCTTCAAAGGTCACTTACTCATTTCCGACAGTTTAGCAGCTGGGATGGACTATGTAACTGCTACCCCCATTGCTTGCAACATTAGAGCTATATAGGATAATAATCCTTGGTTTCTATACAGTTGCCAAGATAACATTCATTCAAAATTTAAGCGCCATCTTAGGCAAGGTCTATCCACAACTTATTCTATACATGCTGTGCATGGTGCTGTGATTGAGTGTGGGATATCTGCCTCCTGAAACTGAGATGGAAGACAATAAGGTTGTTATAAACAGCAAACACAATCACTCTTATTGAGTTATGTCCATGGAAGGCAGTAGTTCACCTCTTTTACAAGCCATTAACACTGCCAGCTTTAGTTCAAACTTAAAAAGCTCCTGGATTTAAGTCTCACGTTCTGCTTTTAATACATAGGAGAGCAAACTAAATTTCATCTCTGAAGGAGATTAACCAGTTCCTAGACTGGTTTCACCTTGGATGTTTTGATTTTCTCACATCCCAAGCGGGTTACTTTAGTGTTTTCTTTCACTCGATCCCAGCGATGTTATCAGGGCAAAAAACAGGCTGGGTTCTGAACACCAACAATGCTAAAAGAACTCTTTGCATAGGATACATCACTGTTTCTTATGTAAATGGCAGAAAGGAATCAATTCCCAGTCCTAGTGAGACTGTTATGGCAAAAAATCCAGTTTCAACTCAAACCAAACCATTGATGCTGAAAAATTCACTGGGACACGTTAAGTACTTAGTATCACAAATCCCAACGATGTCTCGTTTACCAGGACAAGCACCTACCGTCAATTTAAATAACCCAAACACCACATAAACAGCAAGAATCAAGTGTCTTTACACTACAAGTATCCACAACTCTATTCCAGAAACCATTATGTCATCTTTGTATACACTATGACCCCAAGAAGTCTGCTTATTGTGTCTTTTTATTGTTATTAACAATAAAAAGCCCCTTTATCTGCAAAATTATTTCAAGTTTATGCATGCTTGTGGCTGAACAGAGAGAAAGAGCAGCATCCACTGAACAAGCATCTGCAACACTTGCTCATTAACTCTTTCAGCCATAGTGACTTTGAATTGGAAAGTCAGCTCCAAAAAACTGCTTTTGTGGAAAGAAGCCTTCTCCATCTCTCCTACAACCTTGCTCTACTACATATCCGAGCTAAATGTGATGATATGCAAGATAGCCACATACACTGTCACTAGAGTTCTCTGAAGACATTCTCTGTGCTCAAAATGTTCATCACTCTTGAGGATGATTGTTTCTTTGAAAAAACCCTCAAAGTGATAACAAATCAAGTATTTTTTATTTAAGAACACATGATGGTCTTCTAGCCAATTACATGTAAGACAAGTTAATGCAAAGTAAAATAGGACAGACGTACAGCACTGACCTAACAATACAGTGTTTTCAAAAGCAGTACTGGAAATGCCACTACCAAGAACCCATAACGTGGCTTTGCCATCGCTCTGGCTGTTGGAGTGTTTTCTGCAGTCTGGATGAAGGAACAAGTAATATATTTGTATTCATATACAATTATACTCCCATAACTGCCTTCAGAGAGATTGAGACTTGCTAGTCACTTTACATGTATAAACAGTACAGAGAATTAACAGATTAGTCTGAACAGAAATCAAGGCACAAGAAACTACTGTCCCAATTCAAGCAACACATTTGCATGCCATCCATCTTACGTTCTCTATAAACGGCCATTCAGCTTTTCACAGCATTTGTATTTTGTCTGTGCTACCTCCTACTAATATCCTATTTAGTCACTGGCAGCTTTCTGGAAAGATCTCAAAGGAGATACATACTCTTTTTAGTTATGTAAAGTTTTAGTAACTACAATGCCTTATATTGTAAGTTTAAAGTCTCCAGATGTTTCATTAGATTTAAAAATAACCTAAGTATAAGAGGAGAGAATTAACTTACTCTTGCAAAATAACACACAAAAAAACCTTTTGTCCTCCATACTTAATAAGTAGTAGAATTATTCCTCAGCTATAAGACTATGTCAATCTGACATCATAATTTCCACAAAGGTTTGATGCCATGGAGAACAGCAGCTTTTAGGAACAGCATGTAGTGAACAGAAGCAGGCAAAGATGCCACAAAGCTTCTTTTCAAGAGTGCATTCTTGAAGCCATTCAAAGATACCGCTGTGGCCCAAAAAACATCGTTGGGACCTTGCTGTCCACTGCTCTGATTCCAGTTCCGGCTCCTGTGCCCTTGTAAAACCATTGCTCTATCTCAGCTTCCCTTCATCCATTAGTTCAGAATGACTAATATAAAAGCAGTGAAATTTTTGTAATTCACACTCAATTCAGCAATGACACAGTGGATCCAGTTTAACGCTATTTCTATACTTGTCTTCCACAGTTAACAACTCTTACCAGCACCACTCTACTCCACATCGACTCAAACCAACCACAGGCAGTGGTACTTCAGAGCCCCACCCATAATTCCACAGAATCCAGACAGAAGTTTTTTCAGCCAAAGTCCTTAAACAAGGAAGAAACTTTGTCATACTATCACTAAGCAGCTGCTCAATTTACCCAATTGAACTTTTGCCAACTTCATCCACAGAAAACGCCTACAAAGTAATATTATCTCTAAAGCCTTAAGGCAAATAAAAAAAAAAAAAGCAGCATGCCTTGGAAACAGCACTGTGAAGAAAAAGAACAGAGAAGCACTTTCATGTAGGAATCATCCTGTGAGGTGCTTATCCTAGCTGAGCGCTGATGCTTAGAAAGCCAGTAACACTTTCACAAGACCTGTAGCTAAGACATCCTTTCTGAGTATGAGCACGCAGGACTTTGGCTGTTAGAACCAGCACTTCCCAAAAGTGCTACAGATCACATAGAAAACTGGACATATAGAGGCTTCTCTGAAATGACACAGCTTTCAAACACCAAAACCATTTCTTTTCTCAATAGAAGCGGCTAGGAATTCTGGTGCTCCTTAGCACCAAATTTACAGGATGTAGCCCAACATGCATTTTAAGCAACATGACAAAAAAAAAAAAGGCCTTTTATTTTTTTCCTGATCTGGTTCGCCTTTCAGTTCTGATGAATCTTGCTGGCATAATGGCAGAAGAACAGTCTAGAGTGGAAGTTGCTTCCATTCTCCTGGCTTGAACCAATATTACACTGTAGCCTCAGAAAGGGGCAAAATGTCTCAGTTTGAGTACTGCAAGCAGAAATCAGTTACACATTCCTTGCTTTCCACTTCATTAGCAAAACAGATACAGGAAGAAACGCAAAGCAAGCAACGCCTGAGCAGACCACAGACTGTTGGAAAATCATCAGCTAGAAAGAGCTCAGTCACTTTTAAGACAATGGCAAAACCCAGCCCATTTGCACGATTTCTCATGTAGTTTGAAGCTTGATTAATATCTGTTCTTGAGAACAGAACTGGGGACAACTCTTGGCTGGTACAAGTATCTCACATGGACCACTCAGAAGCACTCAATGCTAGGACAGGTACAGGCTGCTGCCTGGCTGTGCTTGCCTCAGTGACGCCTTCTCTTTTGAGCAACCACCAACACCAGTTACTCTGTTCTCAGGTAAACCAAACAAAACCTGTTATAATAGAAAAATTGTCAAGCCACTTCTCCAGCGAGCTTTTTCACTGCAGGAGTTATCTGTCGGGTTGGTTGGTCAGATGATCCATGTCCAAAAGCAAATACAGTTCTTCAGTATATAACACCACCTCGTGGCCAGATGCCTGAAACTGCCTTAACTGAATATATTCTGTAGTTTGAATTCTAGGAGCCTCTGAACTGAATGCCACTGACAGTTCCACAAACTACGCCGTCTTCCTCTGTGAGCACCTCACAACTTTTTAATTACCTGTGAAGAGGGAAAAGTATCCTACATGCAAAGTGCTGTACCATTTCAGTTTCAAGGCAGCTTACGTATCTTAAGTGCAAGCTATTTACCTCGTGCTATAACTGAAGGAAACTGCTACCTCCTAGGCAAATGAAACATCAGAATTTTTGGGTTTGACTTTGAATGCATGAAGACTAGCACAGACTTCCTCTTTCTTACTTTCAAAATGAAAAAGGAGAACTAAGACAATAAAGACAAATGTGCCGAACTTCTTCTCCTGGTGCATCAAGTCTATTGATCTTGAAAACTGATTCTAGCTCCCCAAGTAAATAGATATTTCAGAAATATTCCCATGTCCACTTTAACTGTAGTGCAAATGTCAAATTATACTAGAGATGAAAATCAAAAGCTTTGCCCTGGCAGTAAGCAGTACACAAGACTGTAAAAGATACAGAGCAGAACACTCTGAAAGCAATCTAAAAAGTGGGACAAATAACAATGGGGAGGCAATGGGGAAGAGAAAGGAGGCGGCTAGAAAAGCTAAACACAACAAAAATCCATACAAGACAATACTGTGTCTTAGATAAAGCTAAGATGACTTACCTCTAAGCTGGAAATTCCTTATGCTGTTATTAGGCTGATCTGCCAAGTAAATTCCAAATCTGCATGTACTAACACAGAATTGCGAGTGTGTCCCCTAAATGAGTTATCTGTCAAAGTGATAGAGGCTCTGTTCAGCTTCCCCCATCCACATGCTTACTGTTAGAAAAACTCACCAACAGTTGTACCATCTTCACCCATAATGCACTTCATGGAGGTGATGATTTGCTCCACAACAGGAGGTGAGAGTGATGTTGCATACACAGCACTGTGAGAGTATGTCCTGAGGTAATCGATCAGTTCCTAGCAAAACACAAGAGGCATTGGACATTGCCTTCATCACACTCAGAGAAATGCTGTTTTGTTTGTCTTAATCACACAACAAAACAGGCTACCACAAGAAACCTCTTTCAGAATGTCCTGGAAGAGAACAGTTACCTCAAGAATTGATTTTACAGTACAAGTAATAAACAGTTGAAAAAGCAAACAACAGGGACATGACAACCCATAATTATGTCACAGGGTAAGAACGCGTGTTGATCAAAGACAACGGCTTATGACAGCCGTGTTTAGCCAACACCACCAGCACTGGCTTGCAGCAAGGTGTTTGCATGACTCAAGCTGTGTGCAGGCTGTGTTTCAAAAGTGTTTATTGTAACAGTGGGAGTATAAACCAAGCAAAACAGTGGGGACCAGGATCAACAGAGGCTTATGGATCATGCTCAATCTAATCGTTTCCCCACAAAAGCCACAAAACAGGGGAATAGGTCACAAAACATTCCCTCATTTATCTTCACAATATAAATAAAAGCAGCAGGTGTAATTTAAGAGTGCAAGAACCTCAGCCTACCCCTTCCTGCCTTTCCCAGTTAAACACTCCTCCTACATTTGTTAGAGGGCAAAAGGGGGTCATACAGAAACAAAGGACCAACACATTGTAGACTTAGGCTGCTTGTTGTTAGCTGTAACAAAAACACTGTAAAATACCCAGATCACTCCAGCAAAATATTATAAAGACCAGGACAGATTCTGTCTTCTGCTATCATAAAATTAACAACAATAACCCTATAGATAGCACAAGCTGGGAACATATTGCAGAAATATGTGGAAGTGTTCAATTTTATATTGCTGTCTGCCTGGAGTCAGAGTTAAATCAAAGGAAATTGTAAAGAGACTTTGAAACAAATGAGGTAAGATTAAAAGTCTTTTACCTCTGAAGTAATCCCTCAAACAGCAGCTAAAACACAGCTGCAAAGGACTCAGCTGCTTTACTTTATGCCAAGGGAGGTAATCCCACTAGCTCACTACCTTTGGAAAAACATTTATACGGTGTTTTCTTACTGTCAGAGTAATTTTAATCCTATAGTAGTAAACTTACAAAGATGAATATCTGCAACTACTATCTCCTTTGGATCGGCTGAAGTAATTGTCACTATTACTATCTAAAAAAAGTATTGCCTTGGTAGGAAAATGGTAGAATTTTACTCTTAAATAAATCTTAGAAGTCTCATCTGTGAAATACATTTGAGGATATGAGAAAGGGGACACATGCAATTGCCCACATCATCCCTCCCAAGGGGAGGGGTTCAGTAAGGGCAACACCTTCTAGCAGTATTTTCCAATAGAAGAGAGTCAGGGAGAAAAGAAAAAAAAAAAAAAGAAAAAAAAAAAGAAAAAAAAAGTCAAGAGTCAAAAAAACAAACCACCGAAAAAAAACCCACAAAACCAAAAAAACGACAACCTAAAACCCACCACCAAAAACCAAAGAACTGTCTTTTCAAAAAGCAATCTGTTTGAGTTCAGAGGTAATCATCTCTACCAGATTAACCTAAGAAGGGGATTTTTCTTCAAATAGACTGAGAAACTTCAGCTTTTGGCATTTTTCCTTTAGCTCTTGTGAAAAGTAACATTAAGAAATCCCCACTTCCTGGTTACTAGCAGTTCCTAAAAAGGTATTACACCACTACTGTATGTTCTACAAACTGGGATCATCACTGACCATGTGAGAACTATACAATTATGAAGCATTTTACTAGACTTGACTCTTCTGTATCACACAAACTTTCACTGTACTCAACAGTGTGTAAAATAATGAACAAATGGACAATCAACTTTAAAATGCTTAGTGAAGGACTCCACCACCAGACTGAAACACCCAGGAGATTCCCAGCTTTTTACCTTCTTGCCCCCAATGTATCCTCCAGCAGCTCCAAAGCTTTTGGTGAATGTTCCCATCATGACATCCACATCTTCAGGACTGAGTCCAAAATACTCCACTACACCCCGGCCACTGGGACCCAAGGCACCTATACTATGAGCCTCATCAAGGTACAGATAAGATTTGTACTTCTTCTTAAGGGCAATCACTTCAGGCAGACGGACTATAGATCCCTCCATACTGTTGAGAAACAGAAATTCAGTATAAGTGGATTTAATGGCTCGGGCCTCCTTATAGAGCCTAAAGTCACTAAGCTTTCTTTTCTTCACTCTTCAGGAATTATGAATACATACAATTTGCTAGACTCACTGTGTTCTGCAGAGAGATAAGAGACAATTCCTCCTTGCACCTGGGACACCTGTTTACCATCTCTGGGATGCTGACATATAGACTAAATAGTAGTAGCAGCAATAAGTTAAAGCAAAGGAATGCGTTCAGTGAAAATTTAAAAAAGTAATTATCCCATGTTTACTTCCACCCTAATGTCAGTATTCTGACCTGACATCTACTTACCTGTTGCTTTTAAGAACTGACTGGGCTCTCATTTGTAGCACTCCAAAACACCCCATCTTATGCTTAAAGTCACTATTATTTAAATGCCTAAGACAGCTCACGACATTCTCCTACTCACTCTCAGCAAAAACATGTGCACAATTCCATTCACACTAGCATCATCTAGAGAGCACAGAAATAATGGCATGGACAAGCAATTTAAGACCTCAGCTCTGATGCAAATTATCAGTTTAGATTAATTAATTTCTACAATCTAATCAGGATATGGGCAACATTGTGATAACACCAGGTGCAGCTACGCTACTGGCAACAGAAAGTCCAGGATGTGAGACATACATAGCTCAATTTAATTCGCAGATGAGATTAATGAAATAACTACGAAGTGACAATATTCATAGTTTGATTTGGCAAAAGAACCCAAATACTAAGCAGCTAGATCTCATGTGGAGGGTCTTAGGAATATAAAGAATAGTTTGTACCTGTATATTCCTTCCACCAAGATAAGAATTTTTTTCCAGGGCCTCCGTGTACGAGGTTGCCCATGCACAATAGCATCTTTGAGCAGCTTCTCCAGGCTTTGCATATCTGCACCAGAAATGACTGTTAAATGATACCAAAACAGCTACTAGCTTGAGCTTTGAACATGACTAAAGATAGCAATACTCTGGAAACGCACAAATTGCCCAGCGTGGAGGACAGACCATACATAAGTCAATAAGCATGGGCTTCAGCTAGCTGCGGGCCCACAGATGAGATTCAAGGGAATGGGTAGCTACCCACAGGATGAACTCTGAGGAAGAATTTCATCATCCTAAGCTAAAAGCACAAGTTAGAGCACTAAGAACAAATAGGAAACAAGGAAGAAAAGACAACAAAAAATAAAGAAAAAAAGGGAAGGTATCTTATTGTGCGGAAGAGAGAAAGCAATTTAGGTAGTAGGTGTGTCCTTGTGGAAAGAAAAAAAACAAGCAAGCTCGAGGACAACTAAAGATAAGTAGAAGATAGACCAAAGGGCAAGACAAGAAGGAGAGCAAGTGAATTGTTTTACTACTTCGTTTAAAATTGAAGGGACTGGAGGTGTGGAGCAGGAAGCTACTAAACCAAAAACAGAAAAGGAAGAAAAAAGAACCACCAGTGCAAGAAAGAGGACAGTGCTCAGTGTTACCTGAAACTAGACAGATACTGTTAGCAGCAATGTATTCTGAAACCCTATTAGCTCTGGCTATGAACACTTGATATGACCCTAGGAGACCTGACTAATGTGAGCAAATAAGTACACAGGAAATCAGTCAGGAAAACAAATAACAAACAAACAAAACCCAAACCAACAGGAGAAAAGGAGTGGAGATGTGAGTAATCAAACTGTTAAAGCTAAAGTGCTGAACAAGAGACAGATAAAAACACTAGGGAATGAAAAAGAGCACAAACAGCCACAAAAAGAGGATTGGCAGACTAGGGCAGCTGTAGCAGCAAGAGGAGCTTGTCAACTAGAACCAGATACTATACAGCAAAATAGGTCAGTTAATAGACTTAAAAGACAGCTAATGCTCAGAAAAAGACAAAGATGAGGGCAGCAGTGGGATCCCTGCCTCCAACAGATCTCTCGAGGAAGAAAGGACAAATTTAGTGCAGTTAAGGAGAACACAGAATATCCACTTCTGCTCTGATCTCTCAAGAAAGAGGGAAAGACTGGAAACTAGGTCTGACCTTAATGAAAACAACAAACTGCAGAATGAGGTAGAAAAAAATGAAACCACTGAACAAGTTTTTGAAGGGGAATTTTTCTTTTATTCTACATAATTTCTAAAAATCAGAATATGAATGAAGCCATTAACATCTCAGGAAAATGAAGTTAACTAAAGCAGCATAGAGTACAACAAGAATAGGGCTGAGAGTACATACATAATTATCAATCGTCTTGACAGATCAAGATCACTGCTCGCATTTTGCCTCTGATTCTCATCTGCCAGTCCATTCTCTTCCACAGATCCCCACCACCTGTAAGGCTTCAAGAATATCCCCCAATCTCACCATTGCTGGTTTATACCCCATTCCCACAAATCAGTTGTTCTTTCTCATCACACTAGAACTTCTAAGTCCTTCTCCTCATACCCAGAACTCTGTCTCCAGAGTTCTCCGAAATTCTAGAACTGGACGCAGTGCCCAGAAGTACGTCTATACAAGTGCAGAAGTTGAATGCAAAGCTTTTGTGATCTTTGCCAAGTAGACAAGATTTATGAAGAATTAAGAGAAAAAAAACTAAAAAAATTTAAAAAAAAAAAAAAATCACTGAATGTTACAGTGATACAGAGTAGTAAGCTCTACACCTCCATGAAGAAAATTATTCAAATGATAGAGGATGAAAAAGAAACAATAAGCACAGCAGAGGATCCACTATCAAGTAGCACAAAGAAAGGAAAATAATTGCAGCCACTCAAGCTTTGCGGTCACATACTTCAAAGAGTGCAAGAGTCGTCATGATCTCAAAGATCGATACTATAAAGAGTATTAGGAGTAGCTGAAGAATCAAGGCCAACCAGGTACCTACCCTCTTTCACTGAGAATAAGAGAAGGAAATACTAAGTATTTTTATTCTGAAAGTTATTCTAAATACCTCCTTTGGAGGAAGCTGAAACTAGCAAGTGAAAATTCTATGTAATTTGAAAACAAAGCAAGTTACTCTGTGAAAATAATCTGTGCTTCACATCCCGAAATTCCTTTGTGCATTGTACCAATGCTGTCTAGTTTAGCTAGAACATCTGCATTCATAAGCATTGTAACTGTAGGATCATGTCGGCATCTGGTCCTAAAATTAAACTTTCCTACCCTCCAAACTGTAAGTAAACTACCTACCTTGTAATAACCACTACAAGACTGCATTACCACGTGACACAGTCTGCTAGAATAGTCTAACCACGCTGAGCTATACAAGTAACAAGAAGTTCCACCGAAATAGCAGTGCCCCTAGACTTGCCAAAGGGCAGCATGTTCCTCTTCATATGCAGAAGATACAAGTGAGAACAGCTTCAGGATAAAAATATTATTAGTTGAGATTAAATGTATCAGAAACCACCCAATTCAGGATGATTAAATTCTCAGTAGCGGCAGTCCTCTGACCTTTCAGGTAACCAGCAATTGACTTCCTTGCACAAAATTGGATTTCCAAGTATTAGAAGACAGAAGAGATTGTATCTGATCTATAGCATCTGCAGAAAGGCAGAGTCCACCATCTGATACTTACTGTTGTGCTTAAAGATTCGAATAGTTGCTCCTGACAGTCTTGCTCCAAGCACTAGCGATGCATGATTCAGTTCATCACTCAAAATCAGACAGCCCTGAATTAGAAGAAAGAGGGAGATATTGAAAAGGTTGTTTCCCAGCCAAGCAGGTTAACACCTTTCAGCTCTGACCTGCTTAGAGATCATTTAAAAATAAATAAATAAATAAATAAAATATTTCCAACATAAATGCAGATAGTCCAGGTAAGACTTGCTAAGAAATTATTTGCACTCTTAGTATGGCAAATAAAAATACACAACTGCTGGTAAATGAAAGAACCACTTAAGTTTCACTTTTCCCACAAGTTCTGCAGCTGAATCTGCCCAAAGATCTCGTGTTGATGATTAGTACTCACCCTTCCATGCAGCCCGGTGAAACAGATTGCAGAGCATACTGCTGCAGTTCACTCAGCAAGTCTATAGTGGCGCTAGGAAACAGGCCACCAAAGTCCTAGTTTAAAGACTTTATCAAAGTGGAACTATTTCTTACATTAGGAGGTAACCAATAAATCCACACATGCTCGGTGATACCAAAGGGACTAATTTTCTGTAATGAACAGAACCATTAGGCGCTTGGTAGATGGAGAGGCAAGAATTGGAAAATTGTAGAATTAAATGTATAGGTTTTCTGAAGCCATTAAACATTACATTGAATTTGTTTGCTTTTTTTAAAAAAAAAAAAAGGAAGATACATCCTTGGACAAATATCAAAACAGGAAATGTATGTTTTGAGAGCAGCAATGATTACAGGGCAATAGCTAATATGCTGGACAGTCGATCACCGTGTTTTTCCTGCAGATGACAGGAATGCATATTAGGGGATTAGTCTGTAAGAAAGCAATAATATTTCTAAATAACCTTGGCCCACTCCAATGACTATGCAAATCTGCTTTAACTCTGGAAGTGACTTTGTTAAGTTAGAAATCCAGAAAGCATGCCAAGATGCTGAAGATTTGATACTAAACACGTGCTCATTCTGTATTTCTCTATTAACAATTGGTGGAGGGAAGTGACAAGAACATTTCTGCAATGAGTTACTAGAAGGAACTGTGAAAAGCACTGCCTACAATTGCACAAGGAGGCATCGCAGACACTAGGAGTACCTTCTACACAATAAGGGAAATTTTGCACTAGAACCGTAATGTACCTAGAAATATTCTTCTTGACAGAAGCTCAAGACTAGTTTTCTCCAGAAACTGCACTGAATCTCAAGTGGTCAAGCTGCTATTACAAGGATTCATATGGATTTTCAGAGACTTTGCCATAAGAAACATGGAAACCTCCAACAAGTAACTCTGGTACTATACCAGACAAGAAGTATGTATGTTATGACAGAGGGCACTGCTGTTACACACTACTGTATCAAAACCTGAATGTAGTAACGTAGTATTAGTATACTTCTTAAATAGCAGCAAGAAGGAAAAGTGATAGAGTGAAAAAAAAACAGAGGAAGATGAGAGTAATAGCCCATAAAAACAGGTACAAGATTTTGGTAGAGAAAGAAAATTTAACAAAGTCAATGAGCAGCCTCTTTTCACCTCCCTGTAACAGAAGGGAACATTCAATTAGATAAAATAAATTAATTTAAAATTGAAGAGGAAATAGTTTAGTATTGTCTGCCACTAGAGATCAATGAAGCCACTGCTACAATACAACAATCACTGATAACACTGATGCCGCTACTACAATCAATAAGACTTCAGTTGCATTCATCAGTAAATTTACATTTGAGAGAGTATCCAGGAGAAGACTAACACTAATTGGAGATCACACTACTGGCACCAAGGAAAACACATGCTAGCAAAGATCAGACTTGCCAACATATCCTACAAGGCAGATAAGCAAACTGAAGTGAATGCTCTGTTTTACCACAAAGTACATGACTTGCATCATTCAGTCCTGAGCACTCCATTTCACAAACTAACTACACACGGAAATAAATTTGTTTTCTTAAACTGGAAGAAGATCCTTCAAGCATCACTGCTCTAACTCCATTCCCTAACCTCTGTTAGTCCAGAGCTGTGAGGAAAAGCTGTGTGCTTCAGGCAGTACAGAAAGCTGCTATTAGCTAGTTACAGTAACTACATTAATGACACTTAATCCTGACACAGGCAAATTTCAGGTTCTAGCTTCGCCTCAAATGGTCTAACAACTTCTGACTATGTAATCCTCAAGTCTCACATTACCTGTGCAAGACTCAGCATACTTGGCAGTGACTGTACTAGGCAGCCAACAACTTGGCTGTCAACAGCGAGTCTCTCCCGCTGAAAACTGCCGAGTGCAGAAAGACCTGGTTTTAGTGATGCTATAACAGTGCTGAAATACAACTTTCGGTGTACACCAACTATACCTGGTTTTAGTACCTGCTTAGGAGAAGCTGCTGTTAACAAGGCATAGTGAATAAAGGCCAGTAAATAAAAAATAAATGACAAATAAATGATAAACAAAAAAAAATAAATTACACTGCTGAAGCTTTTGAATTCCTTTTGTTGGCCAGTATTGATCAGATTATGAATCCCTAAGATAGTCAAGTCATATTTGTTGCTATTAAAAAAAGGATTCAGTAGCAACATAAACCAAGTGCTGAAGGATTACACAGAACAAAACCAGAACAGGTGATTCAATATTACATATATCTGAGTAACTTTTTTGCAGTGGTTTGTGTTATAAGCTAATTAAGTTCCAATATAGGTGCCCAGATACAACGTAAATAATGATTGGCTTCAAATCCTCTTAGTGACTGTCAAAGAAACTCCTTCTGCCCAAATGCAGATGCCATTACTGATTATATTCGCCAAATCTCAAAAACATTCATGTTCCAAGCAGCTTTGCACCCAAAAATGTATGTAGGACATGCAGAGAGACAAAAACAGTAGTGAAAAAAATGAGAGCCCATGAGTTTAATGGAGGATGGGAATCTCTGGGCTTTACTGAGGACTCTTGCCAAAGCATTGCCAAACAGGCTGTGCACACGCAGCCAGCTGTGTACTGCGTGGTGCGAGAATTCAGGATTTATGTGCGTCTTTATTTGCAGACAATGAAGAAATCAGAAGTGCAGTGAAAAGCAGCTTCAGGCAGACAAATGAAGCATTTAGTAAACATTCTAAATTGCAAAATTGTTTATTTAACAAGAACTCTTCCCTTCAGAGGAGAGCATTTTCTTTTTGGAGTATTCACCTGAGTATAAGGGCACTCCTAGAGTCATGAGCCAGAAGCTTTGTACAACTTTAAGAGCACAAAACTAAGTATGCTCATTATTAACACAGCACAGACGGCAGTATCATTTGTGAAAAGAGTTGGTTTAGTACAGACTCAAATTATGCACATGAAAACAGGTATGTTACATGCCTTGAAATTTACTGCTTAGATTCTCTGAATGACTGCAAAAACTATTATGCAAAAATTAAGAAGCAGAGTAAGGTGTCTCAAGGGTATTCTCGTACGGCATTCCAGCGGGATGCAGATATATAGGAAAAAGACTGAGTAACTTTGCAGTAATGGGCAATTTGTACTAACTTACTTAAATGCATCTGACCATGTGTGTTCTGAATCCAAAAGGTCTCAGAAATCAGGAATAATTTCTCTGCTGAAAAGAAAAACTGGGGAGACGCGGGAAGACAAAGAGCAGGAAAACGCAAGTAAAAGATATGTCAGGAGTAACATAGACTGCAAAAGCACAACACTGCAGAGGGATTTGACTCCAGAAAGACTAGATTTGAAGCACAGAATTTCTCCCTGGCATCAGACTCAAAAACATCTTTCCTTATGGAAAGCATCTGGTATTTAAAACTTAAGACACCGAAATAAAAGAGGCATTATGTAGACAGCGCTGCTTCATTGTTACAATCAAAATACCATGTCGGAAGACACTACAGATAGTCAAGAGATTCAGCAGGAGGAAAAGTTTCCAGGAAGAAGCAGGTAGCAATTTTTTAATCTGTAGACCTCACAAGCGGAAGAATTTAGAAAGTGAACTCAGAAAGTGAAATAAATAAATAAATAAATGGAATAAAGGGAACTCTATTTACTATACAGGGAGAAAGAACTCCAGTAGGCTAGTAGTATTAGGCTAATAGTAAATCACTTTCAAAATGGAAACAGATCAGTGCTTGCACTATATCACTCTTAAGTAGGAGCTAAGAGAACGTATATTTTGCATCAGAAGATGCAAACAAAGAGCTCTCCTCCATTTTATTTTCCAATAACTAAAAAAACCACAGTTTGAGATGTAGGACACTCAGGCTGTGTTGTGTACTCTTTACTCTGGGGCACAGAGCAATCATCATAAGGCTTTATACTGGACCATGTTTCTCTCAAACAGAATTATTTCTTTCTACTAAGATTTTGCTCCTACATAGGAAGGATTTTTCAAGTGCCGTTCAAAGATAATAAATTCTGTACGTATCAACGTGCAGCTCAGCTCATCTCTGCATATCACCGGCATAGTTATTTCTTAGTGTCTCAAGAACATCAAAATACTTTCAGCCAATCAGTCACCATTTCATACACTAATGAGTAGCCCGAGCAAATAAGCCTTAAGATGCTACGCGCTCTTCCAGAAATAGGGTAAGATCTGGACTGGTGCTGGTCCCATGGACACCGTTTCCAAAGAAGATTTTTGCAAAAGTGAGAAATGCATACCGTGATCTACAGTTTCCATAGAGAATATCTGCAGGGGTCGTCACTCAAGAAAAACAAAACCAAACCTGTAGCTTTCAGAAACCCTGACAAGCAGAATCTTTTGCTTGTGACTTAAGCCGTACCTTGCCAACTAAAGCAGGAATGTTCATAGAATTGGTTGCAAATCCCATTCCATATGCCATTGCAGATTCCACACCTAGGAACCTGGCAACTAGCTTTTCCAGCTCCTCATGTTTGTCCAAGTTTCCTGCAAATAAAACAAATGAGAAATTCTGAGTGACGAGAAGCTTTCACTATTGTTATATTCTAGGAGAAGAATTTCCACCAACCAGGCTGCTCTTTACTTAAATGCCCATAAGTGAACACCAAAAAAAAATAAAATAAAATATGAAAACATAAGAGAGCCAACTGCTGTGCCATGTAAACTAAACTCAGCAAGTCAATTTGTCTTCACTAAATTAAAAGCTTCTTTATCAATTAGTTTAAAGCTCAAAAGCTGGAACAAGTCATGTTTCAAAGATCTGAGTCAGATTACAGACACTGAAATAAACATTTGGGGAACGTCCTATCTTGCTCCAACTTACCCATCTCCTGCCTAGTGCTGCACACCCCAGCTCCATACTGGGACAGAACAGTAGCTGCTGCTTCTTGGCAAGTCCCAGCATTCTGTGCAAATCCAAGGTAGTTGTAGGAACCCATATTAATTATGTCCTTTATTACTCTCCCCGTGTACCTGTGTTTTAAAACCACCACAAGTTAGGACACTCACAATTAAGAAAAAAAATTAACTACACTAGAAGATTTTTCTTTCAGTTTCCTAGAACACACACTGAAATGTTAAACATCAATAGAACCAATCACTCAATTATTTCAGTACCGCTCCCATCATCAAACTGAAAAGATCAATGAAAAAGATGCTTTCCCTACCTTACGGTCTTAAACCAGCTCCCAGAAAAGTTTACAGTAAAAAATGAATTTGCTATCATATCTAAAATTGCTCGAGGCTCCTCAAACCATTTGTTGTTTCTTTGACATGTCACTCCCTCCAATCCAGAAACATACAACTTTCTTTTCAATTACAAAATAAGATCAGTTAATCTGGCAGCCCCTGAAGCAGGATATCCTCTAGCCAGAGAAAGGAAACACATCTGGTGCTGCTGCGCTAACAATACGTGACAAAGAGATTAAGGAAGAAGTTTAGTGGAAAAAAAAGTTGTAATTATTTTGTCCTTGAAAGCTAAGGAAGGACATGACTAGTTTCACCAAGTATTGCGCTGTAACCCTCTTCACATCAAACTTGTGATATGTCATATCCAATTTGTAAAAATCCTTGCCCTTGCATTTCTGATCTTGTTTTTACGGACTACTTCAGTTCTGACTAAAAACAATTGTGTTAAGTTCAGTTTCAGACATTTACAGAACCATAGAATCACAGAATTGCCTAGATTGGAAAAGACCTTTAAGATCATTGAGTCCAACCACTAACCTAATACTGACGAGTCCTCGACTAAACCGTATCACTAAGCACTATGTCTATAAGACTCAAATACCTCCAGAGATGGGGACTCCACCACTGCCCTGGGCAAGCCATTCCAATGCCTGCTAACTCTTCCACTGAAAAAATTCTTCCTAATATCAAATCTAAACTTTCCTTGGAGCAACTTGAGGCCATTAACTTCAAACATCAGGACCGATTCTAAATCAACACAGTCACAAGTAGCAGTGCAATCCAAAGTTATGTTCTCCAGGTTCTGGTCACCACATCCAAAAGTATTCATTTTATTATAGGCGTACACCCATGAAATCTTAACACAGTCAGGAGCCTTAGCAAGTAGCCAAAAGATTATACATAAATAATCACCTGAAAAGTTCAAAACAAACACAACTCTCTGCTCCTTTAACCTCACAGCCCACAACTTGCTCATATAGACCCTCTACTTAAAAGACAGGTAGTTGCTGGTAGACTTTTCTGTAATTTTGACTCACGTGAAGGTCCAGTTATAATCATAGGAAACTCTCTCCATCATGTCCACTTTGGCCCCTGGTACACTGCAGATTGGACGGTTCCAGCTGTCCCTAATGCGCATGTAGAGGTTTCTGTTGTAGAAATTTTCAAAGTCCTGGTACAATGGGACAAAGTCCTGAAATATATCAAAAGCACCCAAAGTAAAAGACAAAATATATATTGCAGCAAGCCAGGAATAAGAGGAATAAGCCATTTCTGTCATTCGGGTGTAATTTATAAATGAAAAATATGAAGAAAACTCAAGAAGAAGTTAGAGTTCCCAAGCCTTGAATCTAATTCCACCCAAAGCGCTTTTAATCCTGAAAACATGTGCCAGTGCAAAATTATTTGAAGGCAAGACAGCAGCAAATTGAAGATACTCATCTGCTAGTGCAAAATACATCTGCTAGATGTAACTTCTGAACTTTTTCAACCTGTAAATCTACTGTGCCCCCAAGATTTCCTCAAGAGTAGGCACTTATTTGTATATAACTTCAGTAGGCCAAAATCTAAATAACTAGAAAAAATGATCATGGCATCAGGTCATGCTTCACCTTAGAGAGCCTCAAAGAATTTTAACATACAGGAGTGGGAGTGAAAGCAACACAGAAAGTGAACTGGGAGTTCCTAATGACACAAAGTTCTCTGATCTCAAATGGGACTTGAAAACACCTTGACTCCCTCTCTAGCTCTCCCTGGATATTGAGGAGAGCATCTCTCTCAAAACATACCATAACTTCCTTCCTGAAATGCATGGGCATATCATCTTTGCACGAGATTTGTATTCAGCTTTCAGAGTTAAGCAGAACAAGGGAACATGCAACTGCT
The DNA here is from genome assembly GCA_013396935.1 of Baryphthengus martii. Taxonomy (NCBI): domain Eukaryota; kingdom Metazoa; phylum Chordata; class Aves; order Coraciiformes; family Momotidae; genus Baryphthengus; species Baryphthengus martii. The sequence goes on from VWZK01002972.1 coordinate 21,431, forward strand.
TTTTGGCACCAAACAGTACTCATTCCTCTACTGAACGCATTGACAATTTCAAAACTGAGGTACTCTGCCATATTTTATTCTGTACATCAGAAATGCATTTAATACAGCAGCACTAGAATTATTACAGAGGTTACCGTTAGAACTTTCCACAATTTTTTGTTTTGAATCCGAGCAAGAAAGCTACATTACAGCATCTCTCTTCTCACAGCTTACCAGCACTTAAGTTCCATAGGATTGCTTTGCATGACCATTTCCTGAATTCTAGCTTCCCTTTCAACGTTCTTCAGGAAAAGTAAGTGACTGTCTTGAATGGATAACACACAAGAATGTAAAATTAACTGTGACAGTCAGGACATTTGAGCACTCAAGAACATTTTTTTTCTGGCCTATTTAAAATGCTTCAAAGTCATGATATTTCCTTATTACTATTCAATTAAAAGGAAGTTTGACATTGAGTAGTGATAAGAATGCATAGTTCATTTGCTGCTGTTGAAAAAAAAAAAAAAGCAAGCCTTTTTGGTGATCCACAAAAGGAAAAAGTAGAATTCATGACAAAAGAAAGAGTTGCCACAGCATTTCTTCCTGTTTTTCACAAGATAAATGCAAACATTGTGAGGGTCATTTTATTTCTGGTGACAGGATAAGCGAGACAGACTATCTGTCTGACCAAATATTACAGTGCCTGACATTTGTAGCACCGAAGCAAAACTGGGAGCATCTATGACTGCTTCTTAATGACAATTCAAACAAATGGGCACTGACAAGCTTTTACTTAAAACGCTCAACTGCAGGAAGCGTACTTCTTTCTTTGCTTTCCTATTTTAATGATTTAACAACTTTGTCCTTTCAGTTTAGAGTAAAAGAACCATCCAGGTCCACCCCTTTGCATCCTCCTGTCAGCAGCTCCACAGGAAGGATGGAGCACAAAAGTGTCAGCTTCTAAGAAGATAGAAGGGGGCTTAGGTGCAACTATGATTTCCCTGTGCTTGACATGTCCAAATGGCACAAAAATATTAATTTTCATCATTTCAATTACAGAAAACTAACCTAAATTTAGCGAGCAATCATTCATCCAGGGAATCACAAGTACGTGCTTTCTCAGCAAAGGCAGACAGCACGAACAATATTTCCATGAACTAAAATGCACAGTGAGGCAATTATTCCTTCCATGTTCCTCTCCTGCAGCATAGTTTTGCATTATTTCACATGTGCCAGGTCTTCTCTGAAGGCTCTTTGTCAAAAGAAGTTAACAGGGGTAGTCGGTCAGCTGATACAAAGCCATAATCCCCTCAAAAAATCATTAATTTTCTGAAGTAACTACACAGCTCTACCCTTCCTCAACTTCTGTCTCATTGTTCCAGGCAGAAAGTGAGTTTCAAGGCTGAATTACTAACAAGCTGGTCACTTTTATAACGGAGAAAATCGTCTTGGTATTGACAAATGCATTCGAGAACTTCCTTCACATATAAAAAGTCATGTATCTACTGTACGCTCTCACAAAGTGGTGATATGCTTGCATCAATATAGTAAGAAGTCCTGATTCATGAGACAAAATTGAAATAATTATCTACAAGTGTCTGAAACTTGCTGCTACATCATTTTTGAAGGGCTGGGGGAAGTGAAAAGATCAAATAGAAACTCTGGCACAACAGAAGATCAATACCTGAGAGACTTGCACTTGTTATGTCTAATTATAATCCATTGAGATCCTTTTAAGCACTTTCAACTCTTCCTAACCACCTCTGCAGGAGAATTTAGCTTTGCAGTAGTTAATTCAAGCACACTGTGCGACCCAAGAAACAAATGAGACTTTAGTCACGGTTCTTGGCTAGGAGCAGAGGCTGGAAATGAGTCATTATACCAACTCAAACAGGTATGCCTGGGCTGATACAGTCCCATCTCACCTCAGATTACTGATCAAACAGAGCATGTTTTATTTTGAAATCCAAGCTGACAAAGCAGGAAGAGTAACGAGCTCAGCTAGTGAGATAAAGACAATGACCTACAACAGGTTGACATCGCCAAGATAATGCAAGTATGATCTTACAAGCCAACAGCATAACTTAAGTTTCAAATGATTTAACTGAGAAGTTCTCCAAAACTAATGGATTATGATAAGGAAAAAAAGGTGTCTTAAAAGTCAACAAGAATTCAAGGAACAAATTACTGGTAAGGGATCTAAGGTTTAATACAGGACACTAGCCTTAGATTTTGGGGGTACCAAGCAGTAAGATTATAGCAGAGGGCTGCAAGTGAGGCATCACCTCAATGCCAGCCCCTTTCTTGTCTGCACCACCCTCCCCCAATAAACCACCCTCAAACTAGCTCTTACGAGAAAGTTTCTCGGAATAGGACAGGCAGGAAGTGTTATTTTGGCATAAAGCAAAACTGGATTGTCTATTTCCTCAGTCATCTGAATCCCAGCAAGAGGTTCTAACCGCCCACACCTCCAAGGACACACACGCACAAAAAAAGAGAAGTGGTAGCAATATCGTGCCTTTCTAAACTGGTACTGTCTTTTGGAGTTGGAAAGCTCTTTTTTTTGTGCTGGCTATACAGGACCAGATGGTTTGCCTGTTTGGTTTGGGGGTTGGCCTTCCGTCTTTCTTTTCCTCCCAAATCATTCTACAGTGTGGCCGATCAGATGGAGAGTAGAGAGGACATTACACGAAAAAGACCACTTGAATTCCTCATGAAAATTAAACATTTTCAGTCTTTGAATCAAGAAAACACATATGGAGAGGGAAGGGAAATGAAATCTATCAAAATCCGTACTATTTCAAATTTTTGGCACGTGCAGCCATAGTGCTGGACTGCAACAGTGTCCTACTGACGGAGGCAATCACTGTCACTTTTAAATGACCTTCAGAGCTTATTGTTATTTTTCCATGAAGTTTTCATCTTATTTCAGATCCAATACTCCTTCCAGTCATAATAGACTCTAAAACATCAGTCTGAGAAGGAACAGTTTCATTTGGAGGAAAAATACTCTAAAAGTGAGTTGATTCTTTGAGCAATCTTCCAAGTAAGCACAGTCAAACAACTGCAGGGGTTATACAGATTCCAATGGAGAAAGAAAAAGCAGCATGTTCTTTCATTCGAATTCACATGAACAAGGAACTAAGAAATCCTCAAGAGCTCCATTCCTTTTATTTTGAGCGTAGAACACATCTCCTACTAGCAAGGTAATTCCTGATGAAGAAACCTAAATATTAGTGGTCTCCTAGAAGCCTGAAAGGCAGAGCAGAGTCAAGAACAAGTGAAACAAGGGAAGAATAAAATTCTCCTTTCAGCTGCAGCACCTTTGCATAGGTGTTTTGGGTATGTAAGATTTTATCATGCCGTAAATTAATACTACAACAAGTGAAGGTCATAATGAGAGCTTTGTAACCATCAGCTTGGGGCACAATAATATGCAAATACAGTGATTACACCGCTTTTAGAGCCAAGTTTCCAGTGTTGCACCTAAGCTAACAAACGGTGCCATGTGCACCAGCCAGGCTTATCTGCATTTCACATACTGTGTTTCCTGGTAATATAAAACTGACTGAATGGAAATCAAGTAGACAACTGCAACAAATTTCAGGCTATCAAAAGGAAGCAGAATGACCAACTCTGTCTCACTTCTGCATGAGTCAAGGAAACGTGGAGCAGTAACTGTGGGTAGCCTTTATACCTTAGGTCTCTGATATTCAGGCCTCTGATGAGCTACACAGATGCCAAGACACCGAGCAAAAGACTCCAGTTTACTGCCCCTAGGATAGTCCTACAGCTGGATTCCTGTGAACAAGTGTTTAGAAACCTTAGATGTTAGAAACACGTTCTAACTGGGCAAGCCACTGAGCACCAAGAGCTATGTTAGAGAGTTACCAGCCCCATTTGAACCGTTGCTCCTGTACACAAAATGTACAAGGTAATCAACAGGCAAATCGGCTCGAAATCAAGGTAAAAGTGATTTTCATCCTGCCAATAAAATCCTACAGGCAGATTTAACTACCCTGTGTGACCAGACATTACATGAAACGAGGTATGCATAAATTGATCCCAGGCTAATTCAGAATTGTTGATCTTGCCACTCACCCAAATCTAAAACAAACTGATAATGCCTCAGAAAGGATGTGCTACACAACACTGGTTTCCAGGAAAAGCCCAGCTGGATATATTTTAAACAATGCCCAAACTTATCAGACTATTTCCTGGAAATCAGTACTAGCAAAGCCTGTCTCTTTTCACCCTTAATAAATTCCAACAGTGAGTGAATGTTGTTTTCCTGGAGTCATTAATTTAAATGCTAGGCTTTAATAAATTCCAAGGAATCTACCCACCATCAGAGGCGGTCCCAATACAGACTTGTTTGTAAAGCCTGCTCTTTAAATTAGTTTGGTCACTTTGGGTTTCCAGTACTGATGCACAGCCTAAGATTACAATATTAAGTAACAATTTAAGGAAGGATTTGCTCTGCTGGAAAAAATTGCCCTCCAAAACACACAAAAACTGAAGGTGGCTTTTTTTGGTATCTGTTTTTAATACTACATTTTGGACCTAAGTTTACGCTATCACCTTCAGAAATACACCGTGGAAAATTCACATACTTAAATTCCCCGACTTTCGGGACAAGTTTTGCTCACAAAGCAGATCATCACAGATTGTTCAGCTACATGCTGTTCATCACACACTACACAACCACTCCTGCTGCCTTTGCTTTGAGCTTTCCACCTAAGCAATAATGAACTATTTCATAAAGCTAAAACTTAACCCTTTTGCTTGATACTTAGGATCTAAATAAGATCTTAAAATGACGCAATCCTCTAGCTGACTTTTTAAAACTTAAATAATAAAAACGTGACTTTCCACAAAGAGGTCACAAATCTGCCAGAGACTACCCCAGCGCTCTCTTAATTTGCATGTATGAAAAAAAAAAAAAAGGTGTGAACTTCAACCGCATTCCCTTGCCTGTCAGCTAGCAGCTTGAGAGCTTCAGATATTTGAAAACCATGAAAAGCTGTTTTAAAACAAGTCACTGAGCACTCCTCTTGCCCCAGCACCAAAATAGAACCCGGCTCCCACACTACACACGCTGCAACGTGCTCTCATCAACTCACTTGCAGGCAAACAAAGCTTAAAGCAGCAAAGCGTGAGGGTAAGTACTGTATGTTCTAGACCTCACATGATCACTTTTCTAGTTGTCCGATATTGAAAACAGCTTTTCCAATCTAAGTACTAGAAATGTCATTTGGGGAAGTACACTAGGCTGAGATTTCTTCAACACCGAAACTTTTTTAAACAGGATTTCCTATTTTTCATTCTTACACAATATTCACTGGCACTTCTTGCTAGCCTCATTCACAGGCATCCTACATACAAAATGAAGAAAGAATACGTGCATCTCTTCCCTGCAAGTCATGATCAATACACAAACTCAAATGGGTTTAATTCATCTGTACGGGAGGTATACTTGTCAAGCAAATGTTTTTCAGGGTAAAAAGCAACGTTAAGTTAATTCACAGAAAATTCCCAGGCTAAATTTCTTTTGGAACTAGAATAATCCGTTGCTAACAAACTCTGTGCTTCCATGTGCTCTATGACAATCTTTACCAAGAGCCTAATATCAATAATCTACTCCTAAATTAAACTTAACTGCCTGACTTTTGTACACTCTCATGTAAGAGTCACGACTGTTCCCACAGAAAAGGATTACTGTAAGCAGTCTAACAGAATAACAGAAAATAACAGAACAAGCGTTTCACAAAAACTGTGCCACAGAACTGTAACAACTACAGTACAGAGTAATGGCACCAACATGTCAGTTACCCCTTTATAATCCTCAAGTACCATGAGTGTGGACCAATATTTAAACCTTTAGTCTAATGTCTTGGTAGATTTTTGCAACTATTTGACTGTTCCCTTCTATATCAACTTCTAGTTTATACACAGAAAAATAAAAAATTGTAATGTTCTCAGGTGACATAAAGCAAAGTAGCACAAACGACATTACTGAACATAGTGAGTTTCAAGTTGATACCTGGTCAGCAATCTTTCTTCAGATACTGTAGCTGTTACAAGGGATCCAAGATTTTTACTTCCAAACACCTGAAGTCAGTTTTGGAAATAGTGTAAAATTAAACTCCTCTACTTGGAGCCAATACAAAATACCCACTATTCATTAAACTATGAGAATGTTTCTATTTTGGAATCAAGTGCCTTACTATGGATTTGCTTAATTCTACCTCATGACGCTCACTGAAAGAACCTACTACGAAGCAGTGTCAGCCACAGGTTGGTTTAGTGCATTTTAGCTGATTTGCTGTAAAGTAACGCACACATTAATCCAGTGCTGTCTCCAAAAAAAGCCTTCAAAGAAGCCTTGCTTTATTCCCCACCCCCTCCTCGCCCCCAACCTCGATTATTTGTTTGCATTAGTGAGATGTACTTCCTGACCCCCCTGCCAGCCAACTGCTTGTGTGACTGCAGAGAACAAAAAACAACCCCCCTTAACATTTTATAAGCCAGACCGGCTTCTCCAAGCAATTGAGAAAAACAGAACCTTGATCAGCAAGAATAAACCAATTCACTCCACATTTGGAGCAAAGCTCACTGGTATTCACACTGTGCTAAGAGGACTCACACTAACAGCAGGGAATAGGTTGCGATCTGCAAGTTTAAGCCGTAGCTTTCTTAGCAGTAATTAATTCCTGTGTGGAATAAAGGCCTTGTAAAATATTTTACAACTACTCAAAACTAGGATTATGTATTCCAGATTGACTGCTAAAGCAGGCAAGACTCTTCAGCTGGCAACAGAAGCTTTTGTGAATAGGTCTTACGATGACTAAATTCTTTTTAATCGCTATCAGCAAGTCAGGAGTCAGTACCTCAGATTACCCACCAGCTACCCTGCTAGTGTTCTGGGCTTTAGATGAAATTAAAGTCAACCCACTTGTGTTTCGATTCTCACCCACAAGCTTTATTTGCAACTTCTCAGGCTAAAGGGAATTAATAGCACACTTCCAAATGAAAACACAGCCACCAGAGCAGCGTCAGAAAGCTTTTCACTGTTGTCAAACCCAAACCAGATCCTTTGATAAGCATTTCTGTAGCTGCTGGTGTATGCAGTCTCTTCTCCCAAATCCTTGTTTCTGCAGCTGGGGGATCTCTCAACATGTTGATGAAGCTTTGCGGTGAACTAGATGAGGAACTGAGCCACCAAAAAGTAATCCAACCAGTGATTATTTTGTTTAATGACACAGCAGTACTAGCATAATATTTAGGGCATTCAGAAAACAAGGAAAATAGCAGAAAACTTTGAACACTGTTGCCTAAAGAAATACTCAATCTACAGCCTCAGCCACATCACTTCCCACTGACCATTATTTCCCAGTGGTTACCTTTTGTTCTTCTCGTTCTGTTGCATTTTGACACTTCTCAATCTTCCACTGCCGCATGAAATCTCGCAGATATCCAAAGAGAGTGAGAACACCATAGCCCACGTAGGTCAGCACAGCAACCAGCATTGGTGTTTCTTCAAAAGCTTCATTGAAAGGCCTTTTGTATAACCCTCCATTGTGCATGACATGATTTACCTATAGTAAAAATTTAAAGAGAAGCAGTTGTGAGATAGTCATTCAAGAAATGACAGATAAGCATTTCAGAGCAGTGCCTTGGCCCCCTGATCAGCAATCAGTTCTGCATCTCCCCATGCCCAGCTCAAAGTACTTCCAGCTAGGTTCAGCCATTAGTGGTAAATACTCCATACATGAGGTCGCTAAATTGTTGATAGAACCAAAGTCACAGTTACCAATTTAGTGCAGTTTAACGTCTCATTAAAGTTCTTTAGTTTGTGAAGCTACATAGAGAGCACTGCTTACATCCAGGCCAACTAAAATGAAAAGCTCCCCTTCCTCTTTCACCAAGAACTAGGTAGACACAAAGAACACTGAGGTTTCCCAGACTCACTACAGGGAAAAACAAAATAGAAATAAACAGCTTTCTGAATCTAAACGAGGTATTCTCAGGATTATGAGAAAGGAAAAACTAACTGGAAGATACAAAACTAAGACTTAAGTTTGGAAGCGTATATTAGTTACAAAACAAGTATAGTCTATGTGTCTCTACAGCCGTCAGCCTAAAGATGCTGACGTAAACACAGTACTCATCCATGAGGTGGACATGACACCACAGACAAAAAAGTCATTGTATACACAGTCTCAGCATTGCATATATGTCAGCACATAGAACAAACCAAGGCTTTCTGCACAAAATCCACACTAAAAGTATCTTGCTATTTACACACCATCTCCTGAAGATAAGAGGTTGGCTAGTTATATAATACATGTGCATGGCCACCTCAAGTATTAGTACTGTAATTCATAATATTTGTGACCGTTACAGAAAAATTTCACAGCTACAAGGCAAAGTAAAACATCATGGTTTTAACTAGATTACTTGTTTGAAGAGTGAAGTTAAAGATCTGATCTCAAGAGTCAATGTACGAAAACACAGAAACTCGGCTATTACATACAAATTGCTCTCTGTAGTCCTAAAAGTTATAGAATAGCCTCCCTATAGTAGAATAGCTACATGTGAAAGAAAACTCTCCAAGACATAAATCTCGTATCTGTAGCATCAAAGGTGACAAGTCTTATTCCTTGCACAACAGATTTGGTTTTGCCAGGACTCCTAGGCTTCGGAAAATTACAGCCTATCAGGCAATCTAAACAGATTAAGATTGACATACAATTCTGTAACTCTTTGGTATCCAGATATATTATGAAGGATGTTGCCCAGATGAGCACGGGAGCAGCCAGAAGAAGAAAACCAAGATAACACATTTCAATAAATGCCTATAATAATAACACCACACTGAAAAGAGGGCTAGGACAAGGATGTATCTAGGATGTTGCTCAAATTTCTCTGGACTGTACTCCATCTGCAGCTTGTACCCAGATTGAACAAGAGATATCAACACCTAGGAAAGAGGTTGATCCAAAACACATCAAAAAAGGACAACAGCAAACGATCAATGGTGGGCGAGGGCCATCAGGCAGAATGAAACCCGTTATTCACCTGCAGCACTCACACCATCATATGGAAAGGAAGCCAGAGTTGTACTGACTTCTGTGACAGCTGATGAATTAATGAAGGCACCCATACTTGCTGGCCTCACCTCATCAGACACCACATTATTTGGAAAGTGACACCTGTCCATCTCCAGCGCTGCAGTAAGTCTGTATTTCAAGCTTGGCTTGAAGAGTCTGCTCTTCGGATCCAGTTATACTGTAGCTATGCAGTCACTTTATAGTATAAACTGCATCCGCACCTTCCTCCTTCTACTAATTTCTACCTCTTCTCTTTTGCCAACACAAACATCCAGAACAACATTTTAACCAGAGCAAATCCTTCACTTGGTCACTGTAGTCACAAGGATTTCAGAATTGATGCAAGTATGGAAACAAAACAGCAAAGACACAGTAAGATTTTCTCTTTAACAGCAGCATTCACCGTAGATGCAGATCCATAACTTGCAGTGCTTTGAGGCCAGGTTTAATACTGAAATAATTTTAAGAACATACTGCACACAGTGGTGGTTTAAGTTAGAAAATGACCATTCTTTGGAACAGATGTAGGAACATTTGCTTACCACACTGCAGCACAGACAACAGCAATTTAAAGCTTTAACACAGGCCACAGCTTCATACACTGTTTTCTTCAGGAACAGTGCCAGCCAAAGGAACCGTCCCGGTCCTGCTCACTCCCATTTGGAGCTATCTGCATCACCCCTCGGCTTGCACAATTAATGCTAATTTGGTTTTCCAGCACAGTATCCCTACAACACTGAACTGATCCAGGCTGGAAACACAACAGTTTGCAGAAGGTTATTTATTAGACTCTCATGGTCTTTACAGCACTGCTCCACAAACTCATTTGATAGATCTCAGCAAACAAGAACCAGCAGCTGTTGGTGAAAGAAGAGGGGCAGCAGCACCACGACAATCAACAGACTCAGTGAGCTGATGCTGCAGAGGAAAAAAAACATGGACGTTTTCTCTATCACACTTGAGATTGCTTAACTGTATCGCTATGGCTCTGGTTCATGAAACCATCGAATTTTATTGCACTCAGATCTGACAAAGATCATGCACCAAAGCTTCAATCACTACAATTTCACAGCTTGATGAATTAAAGTTGAATTCTGTGTCCTCATGCTGACAGACCAGGCTGTGAATAGCAGCTCTTCAGGAGCAGTCACACGACATAGCTGCTACCTGTGTCGGTCTACTAGTTGCTGGTTTCTGGAAGAGCAGAGAGAAAACTGGTAGTGACTACTTCACAAACTACCTAGTACCTATACACAGACATCATGTCAAGGCTTTCAGGGTCTTTCCCAGGTAACCAGGAGTTTATCTGGAAGAGACAAAAGGCTATACCCTAAGGGAATGGATCTGAGGTTACCTAACACCAAAAAATAGCTAATGAAAAAGCAAACAAACAACAACCCCAAACCTAGACACCATTTTAATCAGAATAAAAGCATACTATTTTTTTCCAGATCTTTAGAGATGCCTCTGCTTGTTACAAATGCTAAGACTAAACAAGTTACTCCACAGGATTAAAACCAACATTTCACTGCAAAAGGCCCTTCTGGGAATACTTGTAATGATTCAGCAGATACTCCAATCAATTCCATCTCCCAGCATTCCTTCTACCAGCACGTTTATACACCTTATACTCCCATGCCAGCTACCATGTAAGCTGAGAAGCTTTTATGATATGTTAGCTGAACTAAACATTAAAGAAATACTCTGCATGGAACTCAACAGACTTTTCATGAAGCATACAATGACTATAAATACACTCTAGGATTGCCTATAGAAGAGACATTTGTAACCACTGTTTAGATACAAGCCTATTCATTTCCCAAAGAACACCTTGTGAATCCCGACTCTATCCTTCAAAGGAAGGCTTACACCCTGTCGACTCCAAGTCCGCTGCTGAAGAGCAGCAAGTTCAGTTCCAGAGAGAGGAAAGAAGGTGGTTACAGCTTAGTGATTCATTTCCTTTTCTCAGGGAGGAGGGGGAAGCATGCAAGATTAAGTCTCACGGTTTCAACAAGATAATAAAGGCTCACGGCCCACTTGACCTTTGAGCTAAAACATACTGCATATCTAAGTGAAGACTACAAAGACGACTCAGGGTTCACTTTAGTGTGTGATTTAAAAAAAAACAAACAAGTGTATGCTCACCTACCTGAAGGGTACTGTGCTTCACTTTCAAAAGTATTAGAGCAGGAGAGGTTCTGTGAGAAGACAAAAGCCCTGCTTACACAGGAACATTTGCACACACTACTGCAGACAACCCATCGGATTTAGCTGGGTACATACCTTGCGTGGCAGGCGTATACTTTAAGTAGAGAAGACGCTGCAAGGGCAACACACACCACACACAGTGAGAACTACATAATAATAAATAATTAAAAAATATTTCTATAAATACATTATCAGTAAAAGAAGAGCTAAGGAGAATCTCTACCCTCTACTGGATGCATGAGGAAACCTGGTGACCAAGGACAAGGAAAAGGCTGAACTGCTGAGTGCCCATTTTGCCTCAGTCTTTGCTCCCTGAGGGTCCAGCTCCCTGAACTGGAAGACAGGGATGGGGAGCAGGATGTAGCCCCCACAGTCCAGGAGGAAATGGTCAGTGACCTATTGTGCCACATAGATGTGATCCACCCAAGAGCGCTAAAGGAGCTGGCAGAAGTGCTCACCAGGCTGCTCTCCATTATTTACCATCATTCCTGGCTAACTGGGGAGGTCCCAGTTGACTGGAAGCTGGTAAATATGACACAAGAAGGGCCGGAAGGATGATCCTGTGAACTACAGGCCTGTCAGTCTGACCTCGGTGCCAGGGAAGGTTATGGAGCAGGTCATCTTCAGTGCCATCACACAGCATATACAAGACAACTAGGTGCTCAGGCCCCGTCAGCCCATGGGTTTAAAAAAGTCAAGTCCTGCCTGACTAACCTGATCTCCTTCTACAACAAGGTGACTGTCCTGGTGGATGAGGGAAGAGCTGTGGACACTGTCTATCTGGACTTTAGTAAGGCCTTTGACACTGTCTCCCACAGCATTCTCCTCCAGAAACTTACGGTTTAAGGCTTGGATAAATATGCTCTGTACTGGATAAAAAACTGGCTGGATGGCCGGGCCGGAAGAGTGGTAGTGACCGGAGCTAAATCTGAGTGGTGTCCAGTCACAAGCAGTGTTCCCCAGGGCTCAGTCCTGGGGCCTGTTCTCTTTAATATCTTTATTAATGATCTGGATGAGAGGATTGAGGGCACCATCAGTAAATTTGTGGATGACACCAAGCAAGGTGGGTATGTTGATCTGCTAGAGGGTAGGGAGGCTTTATAGCAGGACCTAGACAGGTTAGATTATTGGGCCAAGGTTAATTGTATGAGGTTCAACAAGGTCAAGTGCCAGGTCCTGCACTTGGGTCATAAAAATCCCCTGGTAAGCTCCAGACTTGGGGATGTGAGGTTGGAAAGCTGCAAGTTGGAAAAGGACCTGAGGGTGTTAGTTGATAGTCCATTACATGTGAGTCAGCAGTGTGCCCAGGTGGCCAAGGAGGCCAATGGCCTCCTGGCTTGTATTAGAAACCTGTGGCCAGCAGGAATAGGGAGGGGATAGTACCCCTGTACTCAGCACTGGTGAGGCCACACCTTGAATATTGTGTTCAGTTCTGGGCCCCTCACTATAAGAAGGACATAGAAGTGCTGGAGTGTGTCTACAGAAGGGCAACGAGGCTCGTGAAGGGACTGGAGCACAAGTCCTATGAGGAGTGGCTGAGAGAGCTGGGATTGTTGAGTCTGGAGAAGAGGAGGCTGAGGGGAGACCTTCTCCCTTTCTGCAACTACCTGAAAGGAGGTCGGAGCAAGGAGGGGGCAGCCCCTTCTCCCTGGCAGTGTGTGATGGGACCAGAGGTAATGGATGCAAGCTGCGCCAGCGGAGGTTTAGGCTGGACAATAGGAAACATTTCTTCACTGAAAGGGTCATTAAAAATTGGAATAGTTTGCCCACGGCAGCGATGGAGTCACCATCCCTGCAGGTATTTAAACAGTGCGTGGACCTGGTGCTTAGGGCCATGGTTTACTGGTGAGCTTGTGGTGTTGGGTCAAGGGTTGGACTGGATGATCTTCAAGGTCTCTTCCAACCATATTCTGTGATAATAGGTGATGCTGCTACCCTACGAAAACCCCAACACTGTATTTAAGAGGTTGTTTCATTTAATGCTGCCAGTCAGATGAACCTGGCAGACTTTATGTAAACATCTTAAAAGGATTATTTATGCTAGAACACAACTTGGCTAAATTCTTATCAAAATTTAGTAGCTTCTCTTTGCCATATACAGTGCAGAAATTTCACTAGCAGCTTTGTGGCTTTTTTTTTTTCAGACACATTATGTGAAAGACCAATTCCAGGCCTTGCTTGTTAAAGATTGCTGCCAACTATAGGGAACAAAATGGAAATATATGGGATGCATCCCTGGCTCCAGGATATGTCTCCACTCTCAAAAGCAATCACGTTTATTATAAAGGATCATATAGAAACTACAGCAGTAAGTGAAAACTCCACACAGGCAGCTGCTCCAAGCCGCTGGGTATTCTGTGGTCATTTTACTGTGACCTCCATCCCTTTTCCTTATACTGCTTTGTTCTTAGACTTCAGATCTTAAAAAGACCAAGTTATTTACTACTAAAATTAGAATGAACTGATCTGAATCACATTTTAAGCATTCAAAAAAACCAAAAAAATCACTGGTGGGAAACGTGTTTTACAAAACACGTTTGAACAATCAAGTGCATTCCTAATTCAATATTTGTTCTTGTCAGCATATACTATCAAATGCTTTGATTTGCAACTAGTTACTCCCAACAAATTTGGCATTCTTCTGTTAAGATGCACTTGCCACATCTACACAAACACTATAAAACCTCATAATGTTTAAGTGTTGTTTGGGGTGGGTTTAGCAAGTGAATGATGCAATTTAGTTTGGGGGGTTTTGCCTGCTATGCATGACTGACAATTTGAATCCTACTGAGAATGTACTTTTTTCTGACAGTTTACCTTAAATTACCTTAACTCTATTACTTTATCTGGAATGTTCGGTAGATTTTAGGTGCACAGCATTTCGGCACAGAATTCCTTAACTGCATGCTTAATTACTACATGTGTTTTACAATAAAGATTTCCAAAGACAGTGACCATCTGTAGTAGTTCACTAACGAGTCAGTCTCTAGGCTCCCAAATACCTCTGAAAGCGTTCTTAACATACTTCACAATTTGTTCGCACTTCCTTTTACAGACATTAAGCCCCATCACTTCCTAAGCTTTCCAACTCCTTTTTCAACTACAAACATTCTTCAAAACCATGTTTTTCATTTTAAAAAAATTTACTTTTCTAGGAGTGATTTCTTAATGAAGGCAAAAAAGACCCTGGAAACCTTGTCAAAGCTGGGCCAATGTTTTATGCTCCTACAGAAACTGAAGTCAACAGATAATTAAGATAAAGCTTGTTTTCCTAAATGTCATGCTTTCAATTTGTTGGAAAAAAAAAATGTTTCTGCTGCAAAATCAAGACAGGAAAATACAATATGACATATCACTCAAGTAATTACAATTAAAAAAAAGAACTTGCATACATTTTTAACGATTTAATATAGAATTTAAGGCTTCTCATCAGCTATATTTGAAAGGACAGTTCTAATCCAATGGCAAGATTTTAACACTTTATCCAGTCTGACTTCTCAGCAGCACGTATTCAAATCTAAGAGAAGCCAGTGACATCGACAGCTACCGTGGGTGATTTTTTTGTACCAGTACAGATACACAAATTCTCAAGTACAACACTGGCATGACATCTACTAATTTATGATGATAGCCTCAAATATTCATTTAGCCAGATAAAATGTTGAGCAGCTATTCCTTCCACAAAGACTTACAGTGCTTTATAACTGCATCTGGTATTAGAAAAAGCATCCCCATGCACAGGTTCGCTTTTTCAGAAATAAAGTTTTGTCAATTAAAACATCTGAAGGAGATCACAGTCTTTTCTAGGCTCACCAATTTTCTGCTGGCTTCAGTTTTATATTACTGGCACAATAAAAGCAGTCAGTCAAGCAGCCAAGTAAGATGAAGAAAGCAATAATTTCTTTCCTCAGGTCTGATGCAAGCCTCAGAGTACACGCTACAAGCCCTAAGGCATGTATTTTTACAAGGGTTCAAGGATTAAATGCTAAATGTCTAAACCTGATCAAACACTCCTCCGATCCATGAGTTTATCTCCGTAACAATGGAATAACCAAGGTTGGAAGGAATCTCCAGTGGTCCTCATGCACAATCCCCAGCCCAAAAGAGATCTAATTACAACAGGCTGCAGAGAGTCATGTCCAGTCTAGTCTTGAACACCTCTCAGGGCAACTTCTTCCAGTATTTTACCATGCTCATGGAAAAATTATCTTCCTTATATACCATCAAAATTTCCCATTCTTCCAAATTACATCCATTGCCTCTCATCGTATTACAACACACTTCCAATAGTCTGGCTCTATCTTCCCTATATCCTCCAGCCAGGTAGCTGAGCCTTCTCATCCTAAGGTAGAGCAAACCCAGCTCTCTCACTCTCTCCTCATACCTTATGTGCTCCAGCCTCTTGTGCTTCTTGGGGCCCCTCCACTGGATTCACAGACTCACAGGGTTATGTCAGCATCTTTCTGGGGAGCTCAAAACTGGACACAGTACTCAAGATGCAGTCTCACAAATGCTGAATAAGTTGGAATGGTCTCTTCTTTGTAAATAAAGAAATTTAGTTCTTTAAAGATCTTTTTTTTCTTTTTATCGGAACTATTTGTATTTTAAATTTGCACGCAGAGGTGAAAAAACAAACCAACCACAATTCTGTACTCAAATTCCTCTTTATACCAGTGGATAGGGCAATTATTTAGCATCTTTTCCTTACCTTAACCTTCATCTGAAACAAGGCTCATTCCCATTGCTGCTACCACTAACTCACTATAACGTGCAATGCGCTTCCAGTATATGTTGCACTCGTCTTCATAACTGCTCTCCCAAAGAAGTTACACTCACCTGAATCCCAGCAAAAGCATCTACAAAATCCATATGAAGCCACCATTCCCCTGCATCCTGAAGCATTTCATTAAAGGAGTCTATAAGCAGCATCAACAAATCACAGGAGCACACAAGCTGGTTTTAGCACGTACACGCCAAAGCTTTCACTACAAAAAAAATCCAAACCAAAACTACGCTGCCCATTATAAGAGCTGTAAGAATTCAGGACTTGTGAAAGTTTTAAAGGAATGCAAATCCCACAGTTCTCCCACTCTCTCCAGCCAAACTACTCCTTGTCTTTCTAAGGAAGGAGTAAGAGACTTTGTTTACAAAAGCACATATCCAATAAGCTATCTGGAGATTGCTATAGGATGGCATCTGAAGACCTTCTAGAAACATCAGGGAAATTAAAATGTGCTTATAGCATTTCCGCTCCTATCTAACTGACTCAGAGACACCGCACACAACAGAAATAAAAAACCCCGATACCTAAAACCTATATTCCAGTTATTTCTTTTACTTTCAAATTATTTTTTTCTTCAACTCCTATAAGCATAATAATCATTCTAAGGTGAGAAGTGCAATTAAGGGAGTCCAAAAACCCCACATTATTAAAACCTCCTCTTATGGAAAATAGGGGCACCTTTTCCCCTTAAGCAAGTCCCAATCCCCCTATTTTAAACAAGAAACTTTCTTTCAGGTGCAGCATTAGAAAACCATTAGTCATTTGCTTCAGAGCAAAACACTCCAGTGGAGAAACACATTACAGTTTAATTTCTGCATTGCAGAAAGAAAAAGCCATTTTCCCTGCACTCTTTATTATTCCCACAAGTGTCTTGATAGATCATAAATACATTTTTTCTACAGACTCCCTTAACAAAAAGCAGAAGGATGCACAACCTGAAGAGGTAGCCTCACTGTTCTTTCAGTGAGCTTTGCTCTCTTTCTCCTGGCTGTATTCATTTCCTGACGTCCTGACAATACCCTTTGAGATGTCAGGCTTTCATCTGACATAGCGCAGTATTACACTGAAGCATTAAATCAGTTTTGAACCCACCCACAGATCACTATTCTTCCTCACCATGCACTCCCTTAACTGCACACAGTCAGAAACTAAGTTCCTTTCTTTTCTCCAATACCCCACAATTTTTAATGGGTAGGTGGTTTCTCAATCTCTTCTAACTAAGGTGCTTATGGCGAGATCATTGCATTCACTGGATTTAAATCTCTGAACAGATTAACTGTTAACAGAATCAAAGTAATTTGAACACAGGACTTCCCAAGAAAGCAAAAGAAAAAGCTGTTATTTATCTTAGCATTTGAACAGAATGTTTGCGGGTTGTATTTTTGTTAATATGCTGAGACCCTAACTACAAATTATTACTTGCCCAGCCACCAGTGATACTTCATTGATCTCCAAGGTAGCCAAAGCCAGTTACTGCAGGGTCTTAGCAGCACCTCTCCTCGTAGCAAGGGGAACGATTATCAGTCCAGATCCAAGCAGGAGATAAAGTAATGCAACCTATCTAAAAATTAAGGTGAACCATTTCACTCCCTTCTGCTTATGCTGAAATAACAGTAAAGGGCCCACAGGATGTTAAATACCAGTCTCTGTGGAGGGAGTTGTAAGGAAAGCCTGACATCTGTATCATAAGGATAATATCCTTGAATCGAAACATTTTTTAAGGTAAAAAAAACCAAAACAAAATACCCCCATAATTAAACCAGATGAACCAAAAAACCCACAAAATTAGCTCAGGTAACCACAACAGAGATGCCCTAGGTAGCAGTAGACACCTTTTCTCACATCATTAAAAATGAGTAAAGCTTTCCTGGATCATCAAGCCCTGCAGGAGGGCTCAGTGATGTACTACCCTGTCGCTAAGCTCTCCTCTCACGGGCTCCAGGCTTTTCCAGATAAATTGCTGGTGACTGCAACACTTCTTTATACTAATGGCTTTCCTTCCTCCTTCTCTTCCCATCATTATATTCATTTTATCTAGATCTCTTTTTGCCTCTTCTCTCAAGGACCCGTCCTAGGCTTTCTTGCAAAAGTACCTTTTTTCCCCCTCATCCTTACTTTTCTGCTTTTTTTTTTTTCTATGAAGTAGAAATTGCACTCTCACATGGAAGCTGCGTCCTTTCTGGCACCTGATCATTCTGCATTCCACAGATCACCTGCAGATTTTCAACAGTTGTACATGGTACATACATAGTATAGATATACATACAGACAAACATATTCAACACACAGGGAGCTTTAGTACATTTCCCTTCTCCTCTGTAAGGGCCCAACAACCAAAATTCAAGTCAGAAGGCCAATCAAGTAGCCAAATCTGAGATACAACAGTGATCGTATCTTTGGCAGCTCTAAGCTCCTATCACTGATGCTATTTGAGAAAGCTGTACATAGCTCCTCCCAGTCACATTCTAACATTTAGAGCCTCATTTTTAAAGTTAACAATCTGGCCCATATAAAATCATGGCAGAAAAAAACGCAAGACTCCTAATTATAAATCTCTGCTTGACCAGGAAGTAGCTGCCAGAGAGATAAAATACTTCACTCTTCTTACACCATCTGACAATGTCACTACACTTTGGCTTTTTGCTGCAGTTTCTTACAACTGCTTCTCCAATGAGCCTTCTCTCCCTTTAGAAAAACTTCTCTCAAATGCCTGAGGCTTCCAAAACGTATTTCCTCACAGTATCACATGCGAACTACTATCTTAATAAAATGCCTCATGAAACAGCAAGGTTCTTAAGCTTCCTCAGTTTGACGCCGATGGCTTTCCCATTCACATGCTGCAATGTCTCGTGTTTTCCAAATATGGAGCTGAACAAAATCCTTGAGGAAAAAGCTTTACTACTCCACTTCTCTGTTCTTCTGAAGCAGAACACTTTAACCGTACTGACACTTTCTTCTTTACAAAGCACGGGGCTGGGGGGGGTGAATCACTTACAGAACACTCATTAGCGTGACATATGGTCTTAGTGTAAAGACCTCCAGTACAAAACCTCCAGTTTTGTAGTCTGCAATGCTTGGTCTTTGCAAGGAAAGACTACCAGTGCCATAGTCCCCCAAACCAGCACAAGCTGACAGTGCTGCCACACGAAGGTTTTGTACCCTCCTCCTCCATTTGTTCACTCCCAATACTGTGCGATCGTCTCCCAAGTGCCAGGGCAAGACTATGAGCATCCATACAGTGAAAAAATGCAGTAAGTGTCTTGGGTTAAAATTAACTTAGGGAAAAAAAAAATGTTCACTTTTATCCTGCATCAGTTCTCACAGCGACTGCACAAGTCTACATTAGAAAAACAGAAAGGGCTGCACAGGAGTGAAAACAAGGAGCAACAGGAGGGATGACGATGGAGGAAGGCTGTTCTCAAACAGCTTTAGGTGTCTTAAGGAAACACAATCTGTTCCATACAGTTGGGACTGCCTTCACGAGAACCACTAAGTACCTATAACACAAAAGTTTAGTGTTTTGCAGAGAAACAACCAGAAGCCTGAAAGTACAAATGCACGCTGCATCACAGGGTGTTACCACAGCTAGATGGGAAGTGCTGCATCAACTTTTAACTCTTTTGTAGAATGAAGTCCCTACTCAAGGCCCCCTGTACCCTTAGCCCTGTGCCCCACAACTGTCAGAATACAACAGCGGTGAAGAACACAGCTAAAATCTTTTCCCCTAAAGCACAGACCCATCATATTACAGAAAGTTTTAAGTTTAAAGCTCTGTTGTTAACAAAAGTCTTGAAGTAAAGTCATAGCCATGACTCGAGGGCCAGCCGTCCCACATAAAGTTACCGGCCCGGCAAACAAACACCCGCCAGGCGCAGCCCCCCAAGGCAGAGCCGTGCCGAAGACGCTGACCTCTTCCAAGGCGAGGGCCGGGGAGCACAAACCCGATACCCGCCGGACAGCCAAGTTTTGCCGAACTCCCAGAGGGCAACATCTCGGCAGCTTCGCGAGCCCGCCTGCCGCCCCCCGGCTCCCCAGTCCACCCGGGGGACACCGGCGGCTTGCACGGAGGGACGAGGAAGCGCCTCGAAGCACCGAGTCGGCGCTCGCCTGGGAGAGAGCACTAGGGGAGGGCCCGCAGGCCCTGCCCGCCACCGGCGCCCCATACGCGGGCGACCACCATCCACTGCCCCGCCCCGGTGTCGG
>VWZK01002972.1:41962-100400 GCA_013396935.1 Baryphthengus martii
CCCGCCCCGCCCCGCCCCGGGCTGTGTGAAAGACCAAGTAACCCGCGGCCGTTCTGACGGTAGAGCACCGAGTGAGATTGAACGGCTCTTTAAGAGGTCAGAATGAATTACTGTAGCGCCCATTCCTGTCTAGGCTCGACCTGGGAGAGGTGTATCTGTGAAGAACCCGATAGGAAAACCCTGCAGACAAGCTCCAGGAAGAGCTTAAGTCGATAGGATTTAAATTTGGACTTAAAAGACGAGCGTGTGCTTGGCTGCCTGGCTGAGGTAGTGGCCCTCACAGCTGAAGCTGCCAGGCCGTTAACTCTGCCTGTGGCTGCTTAGAAATCATCATGTGAATATGAGTATTTTCTCTCAGGTTTGGAAATACATACGTAATTCAAAGACCAGGTAAACTAAACACTGTGTTTAGTTTGAGGGTAGGTATTACCAGCCTCAGTAAAGTATGGTTACTAAACATCACACAGACAACAGCAGAGCAATGGTGCACTGCAAACCACAGAAGCATCTGTGTGCACTATTACACAATGGGTATACATCCTGGAGAGGGAGCGGGCAGAGGAAGGCATCCAGAGGTTTCCAAGTTACAGGAGTGTTAATTGGTAGGAAAAGAGCAGCCTAACCCTGTTAATCACATACTGAAGAGCTGGAAGAATATGACCTTTGATTTCTCCAGTGTGAATGAGAGGGCAGGGCTGTGGTGTTTCTTAGAGTGTTGACTTAAAACAATCAGAACAAAACTTAGTTAACACAATGGAAGGTTAACAGGTTTAAGCAGAGGAATTTGAGAGAAGAGTTTCATCCGTTTCTTTCTGATTTACTATTACTGATAGTTATTTTTTTGTATTACAGACATCTTGGAGCCTCTGTCATGGATCTCACTGCAAATTCAATATGAATTTAGGAGTTCCTAGCAAAAGTGTGTTAGCTTCTGTGAAAGACAGTTGTTTTTCTTCCCTCAGGAAGACGTGGGAAAGCTTCACAGCCTGGTTTCAGCTCACTGTAGGCAGCAGCATGTGTCCAGTATGCTTCATATCTCTGGGTTACCTTTGGGCCAGAGGGGTTTTTGTTATGAGAGATACAAAGAAGAGGCTGAGGGGTAACAAGCACAGGCTGAGTGTGAGACCTTGTTCCTTTTCTTTCTGTCTGTGGCCGCTCACATGCCTTGACTGCGACTAGAGCGGGTAGGGACTTGCCTGAGAAGCATTCTGTCTTCTCTAGGTTTTGGTATGCAGTGAGACAGAGCCGTCAGCTAAGATGGGATGGCCGTGCCCCCTGTCTTCTGTTGCAGGACAGGAGCATGGGGGAGACTGGTGTTGCTAGGAAGGACCTAATGACCAAAGCAGCAACCACCCGTGTTCAGCATTTGTGTGCTTGCACTGTGCAAGTGGACTCGCTGCAGTGCAGGTGCCGTTAGTGCTGCGGGAAAGGGGCTGCTGCTGAGCTTTTTCTGGATAAGGTGGGGAGGGCTTTTGCAGAGTTGAAGTGATCTATGAGGAAACGAACAAACCTCTTCCATGTGAAGATACCTGCAGACCGTTTATTTTATCTCCCTTAAACCCCACTAGCATAAAGCCTTACAATGGTTTCACTTTTGGTTTAGGAAACAGGAAGAAAAACCATCAAGGGACCCATCGGTTAATTCGTACAAGACTGGGTGGTCTCACACAGTGGCTGCAGTGCTTTCCCTGTATGTGGGACCACATCGTCTGGCAACCAGGTTGTCCTTAGCGTGGGGCCACCCTAACCTGGTGCGTGAGGGGCATCTGGCCCTTCTGTCAGGGAAGGCCACGCTCACCCTGGGGCCACGGTGGCAGAAGAGTCCAGGATATCCATGGAGACAAATCCCAGCAAGAAGGTGCCATCCCAGGGCACAGCTGCTGCCATAAGCAGCACCTAGCACATGCCACAGAGCTCCTGGAGTCAGACCTGCAGGCAGCTCTGATACGGCTCCATGTGACACGAGACACCCGTGTACACAGGTGGCTGCAGCTTGTGCCTCTGGACTACACAGCTGCAAGACAGAGGAGCCAAACCAACTCGGAACAGCAAATTCCAGTTCTGTTTCTGTTTAGGTCTCAAGGATGCTGTTCCTGTGAGCTGGCAGAGCAAACAGCCTTTCCCAGCCAGCTGAATGAAGCAAAGGACTGTATCAAAAAAAATTAATGAGTCAAAAGGAGGAGTGGACCGTACGTAACAAGTCAGACAGGCAGGGATTGCTGCGCAGCAGGCTCATATTAACACAGAGCTTCCATCACTGACATGAGTCAGTGGGTACTCTTTCTAACCATCTGTAGATTTGGAGATCACAGAGGAGAGTTGTGAAGTTTGGAGACAGCAGAAGGAGAAATTCCAGAAAGACCAATTGGGTAACCACTGGAACAGCAAGTGTAGCAGAAAAATATTCCACTTCAACATCCCAAACAGAGAGAACAAGGACATTCTGCACTCCTAAGAGGTGTCAGACACATCACTGAGATGTGACTGAGAAGAATTTCCTTCGAGAAACAAGCAAGTCGATAACCGAGACTTAATTTGGTATGTGAATGATTGCAGCTACGCAGAGTCTTGACGGAAGGTCTGAGGGTGGCCGTGGTCAGAAATAACTGTAAGCCTTTGACTTCTGTGCTTGCGGTGCAGAGACAGACGGGGCAGTGGCTTGCCCATTGCATTCAGGGCAGTTAAGAGCAGGCAGGCTGCTCTGGGAAGGAAGAGTCTACAGATTTCAGGCATCTTTCCTCTTCATCTTCAATCTCCAGGTACAGGCTGAAGTAAGCATGGAATGAGTTCTGAAGGTATGATTGAAAAAGCTGCAATTTGAGCAGACCATTCTGTGTTGCAAGATGAGTATTTTTTCTATTTTCTGTTTTTCTTTCACAGTTACAACAACCTAGCACTGAAACTGCTGGGACTCTGCTGGGAAATGACTCCAGGGGAGCAGTGAACCTTGGTTTTTAGCTTGGGTCAGCAGAATCCCTGCCTGAAGCATAGGAGAAGAATAGGCAGAAGTGTGGAAAGCTCTTGGGGGGGACCTTATAGCCCTTGAAGAAAGCTATGAGGGTGCTCCAGGAGAATTTGTCAAGCCCCCAGCTAAACTTTATGGAAACCTGGAGAGGCCTCGGTGTAGCTCATAAGAGGCAGCAATGCTTGGAAGGCTGGCTTAGCCTGGTGTGGGGAATGACCATCATTTGTCCTCGGCATATCTTGGTAAGTAGATAAACCATGAAGCCTATCTGTGAACACTGATTTGGACCAGAATTTGTAAAAGTGATGAACTGTTTGCTGTTCAGTGTGTTTGCCTGGAGGAACCATCAGGTTTGCATAACGTTTTTGTGGTGAAATGGGAAAGGAGTCAGGACAGGGAATTTGTCATCGGAGATGCAAGATGCCTGAGAGGATATAGCAGGAACTGCAAGGTGTGTATTAATGTGAGTTTGATGAGCCACAAGAAAACAGAGATGTAAGAGGGGGTGGATGATATGTGTAGGATCAGGGTGTTGGCCAAAAGAAGAGGACATGAGAGGGAATCCAGTGTGGCAGAGGGGATTAACGACAGACTGACTTGACCTGCTTGTGGGATGACGGCCTTGTTTGCTGTGAGACAGGAATACAGCTAATTTAGTGTGCTTTGGGAGAAAGGTTAAGATGTTTGTGACCATGAGATTCTTGTGCTGTCTCTGGGGCTGGAGATCCACTAAGCTGGCGGCCAAGAGGTTGAAGGAGAGAGTCTTGTGAAGATAAGAGGGTCCTGTTTTGGCTAAAGCAACAGGAGCAAACAACTCATATAAATCTTAAAGACCAGAGTGTCCAAGCGAAGACCTTTGCCTAATTAACATCAAAATTAATATTAAAGTTTACATCCCTAAGTATGGTAATGATGCTAACGGAGTACATGCTAAGCATACACGACTATGTTACTCAACTCTCCGCCCAGATCATGCTAAATGTCACCTAGAAGGCAGGGACAGGCAGAATTAGGATATAAAGATCACAAAGAGAATACACCTCTCAGGGAGAGGGATGGGCTAGAAGACTGAAAAGTCTAGCAGGGTCAGTCGACGGGCTGTACTCTTCCTTTTCCTCCCAGGACAGGGATGCCTTCTTGGTAAGAACTGTGCCTTTAACATACGGTACAGCTTTTTTAGCATCTCTGTTATCTATTAGTGCTATTACTCAGGCCTGTGCCTCCGACTGCATCCGGTGTTACCCAGAAATGATGAACTTAAGCTCGACTATCCTTTTTCAGTTAGTGTATTTATCAATGGCAGTTCCCAACCTATCTCTCGCTTTAATAAATCCAACCTATTTGTTTAACTTTCACACTGTCTCAGTGCAAGCCCTTAACCGGGCTCTGAAATGGAACTACCATCTCAGTGCGAGCCCCTCAGCTGGGGTTCTGAGACAGAATTCTCAGACGTACCTTTAACTTTGCAAAACTGCTCAGTGCAAGGCCTTGGGCTCTGGCAGGCAAATGTCTCACTCGCACCCTTAACGTGACACTGGTGGCCGTTTGTATTCTTTTTGATATATAGAGCTAGCCAAAAGTTTAATCTTTCAGTTAGGAGTGAAGCAAATAACTGTATTTACCTTTTTTTTTTAAAAGGTATAAAATATTTATGAGGTTATGTTTCCAATGGTGTGAGGTAATCAAGCAGCAGGACATTATTTCCTTGCTCATGGCTCCAGCCTTCTTTGAGCCAGTACTGAATAGTTTTTCTCTAGGTTTCAGTCAGGGGCTGACTACCAAGATCGTCTTAGCTTTGTTTGGAGCCATCTTCTCTACCCTTTTCTGATTTTCCTCCTGTCCCCAACATTCCTGTGCAAAACAGTACTCAGAAAGTCATGTCCCCCCCATTTCAAATTTCCGGACACTTGCCTGTCTTTTGGGCAGTGGCTTATGCAGTGTTTAGGAATGGTGACTGCTGTTTCTCTGTAATGGAGCTAGACTTTGTCTTATACCTACTGTAAGGCCGGCACTAACATCCTTCCACTTTCACTGTGTTTCACCCAACCCACAACAGCACCTGCTTTATCTGGAGCCTAAGTTTTTGATCTTTCTTCATGTCATTAGAATGGAACTGCATGGTAATGTGTCTTCTCAGGTCACATACTGGCTCTGTGGGGCCAACAAAGGCTGTAGCTCCAGGAACCTTTGTACTTGTCACTGAAAGAAGCTGATAGGGGTTACAACTTTCCTAGGAAAAACGATGAGTTTTGTCCTACCATACAATTCACTGTGTATCTGTGTCAGCTATGTGGTTTAGTAGAGCAGCAGAGGCAGGTTTGCAAATTAATAGTTGAGATAGGATCAGTTATTTTATCATTCTTGGGTTATGTTGGCTTTTGTAAATGGAAATACGGCTTGGCAGAGCCTGTGGTCAAGATACACAGGTCCTGGCAGAATGGAGGGGCATTCTGTGCATATTACTTGGGCAGCAGTTGTAATCTCAGTAACTTTTGAACTCATATTTAGTTCCTGTCATATGTTGTTAATCAGCTGTACTGCTTCAGCTTTCATGTCCATCCTCCATGAACATTCATTCTTGCTCATGCCTCATGCTGGTGAGTGGAGAAGCAGCGTGGTAGAAACTTTTTTAGGTCTCAAGTTCAGTTACTTTCTGACAGCACTTTGTGCATCTAAACAGGCCTCAGTCCCTAGGTTCAGGGCTCCCTAGTGCCCCTCCATCTCAAACACATCGGGGATTTGACCTTGCACAGCTAACATGATGAGGCTCCTATTTAATAGCTCATTTGTCTCCCTGTCTCTAGCAGTGAAGAAAGTCCTATGGCTGTAATCTATGCCCAAGGTCTCTGCCTTTTCTGCCACCCATGTTGGGTGATACACAGCCATTGAGTTCATTTTGTTTGTGCCTTGTTTTCTTAGTCTATAAAATGAGAGTAGTGAGACCATTACCCTCCCTCCCCCTTCCTCATCCAGGGGGAAGAGAAAAGCTGCATCTGTGCTGTATAAACAAAACCCTAATTTACATGTAAATGTGTGTGATATCGCTGTAGCAGCAGAGTTGTACCAGTGAAGCATTCCTTCTGTGTGCAGACAGCTTATATCAGCAGAATAGGGCTCTTTTTTGAGCAGAACTTTTCCAAACACTATCAGCTGTATCAGCAAAAACATTGAATACCAATATAACTGCATCCTCATTAGGACCCGGAGCCTCATGATATTTTAATTCCTGACTTCTTTTTAGGTAATTAAATACTTTTGAGGATCTGGGCCTATGACTTTGGCACTATGGAAGTGACCCCAAACCCTCCTCCCATCAGTACCCTAGTGAACGAGTTCAGAGCAGATGTGGTCTCGATTTATCAGATAGGTTAGATGTAAAGGGAAACTACCCCTTCTGTGCAGCAAATTGCTCCTGAATTACAAATCTGGTATTAGTGGTGATGAGGGCACAGAAGGAAAGAGCTACGTGAAGCTCAGTCTGGAGAAAAAAAAGTCAGTACAGGAAAACAGAAGGTTGCTGCTAGCCTTTTGGCAAGGATATTATTGTTTGGATAGAAGAGAGAGCTTTGCCATACAGTGCCATGGAGCGAGGGAGAAATTGAGCAGAATCCTTAACTAAGTGGCTACAAACTCTCTCTTCAAAGTCACACTTAACTTGAGGAAATTAAAGATGCTAGGAGAGTGTACCCTACCGAGAGGGGAATCTTCCCAAGAGGGAAATCTTCCCCAGGAGAAGAGATGGCTGTTTCCAGCAGAAAGACAGAGTGATGCTGCAGGCAGGACAGGTACTGAGCGCTCCAGTCGTCTTTCCGCTCACGCTGCTCACAAGGTCTGTGTTCACAGCAGCCGAACAGGGTGGCAAGGCCGGCTCTGTGCTTGCCCCGTGGGAAATGCCAGTGTTCACAGAAAAATCACATCTCCGCGCTGCTGCTGCAGGCCTGAGTGGCTGCTGTATCGGGCATGGCCATAAGAGGGAAGTGTGCGCTCAGGCATTAGGTGTTTTTCTCCGCCTGGGTTGGCTGTGGGCTCCGCAAGC
The DNA here is from genome assembly GCA_013396935.1 of Baryphthengus martii. Lineage (NCBI taxonomy): Eukaryota > Metazoa > Chordata > Aves > Coraciiformes > Momotidae > Baryphthengus > Baryphthengus martii. The sequence goes on from VWZK01002972.1 coordinate 48,964, forward strand.
AGCACGGGCTCTGGCTGGGTCCCACCTCCCGTGCAGGCCCAAAAGCAGGGCTTGGGCCTCCAGGGGCACCCGAGCTCAGCCTCAGCCAGGAGTGCAGGGAGGGATGATGGAGATGAGGAGAGAGGGAAGCAGGAAATTGCCATGTGCAGGTGTCCGTCACTTCCTTGAGATGGGGGAGGATGAGATGTGCAACCCTGACCAGTCATGGGTGAACTAGACTGCTCTAACCAGAGGCACTGCGCAGCCAGCTGGGGAACTCTCATTTCAGTTGTATTCTCGCACATGTACATCAGATCACCGATTGTATTAGCTGAATCGCACTCAGACTGGGGCATTCAGGCTTGAGGATTCTGATGTTGAGGTGTCTGTAGGAGGGGCAGGAAACCTTAAGAAAAGAGGCTGAAGCCAGCAAGATGAGTTTGAAAGGTTTACAAATAGAAGGGTGGGTCCAAAAGGATATAGGCAAACATCCCTGCAAACTCTCTGAAGGGAGATGTTTTGCCTGAAGCGCTTCTCAGAGCATTTTGTAGGCCACATGTACAGAGCGCACAAGCTATACAGCAGTAACATGCATGACTTGGTTGTTGGCAACCGTGTCAGACCCTCATGACATGGGCGATCTCTGATTGCCTTTGCTACGTGCTTGTTAAAACTCACCACAGCACAAGCAGAGAAGGACACTTGCACCAAGCAATACAGTTTCATCCTTTAATATGGGGTGATACCTGGCTATTGTGTAGCAGAGCAATTACAAACTCAGCTCATGGCTCTTACCTACCATGCTTCTGCTATGCTATAAAATCCATCACTACTTTTCTGGACTTCTGTCTCCCTGCTATTAGCAGGGAACTGAGCCCTCCTGCAGGGATCCTGCAGGGTTCCTGCAGGAGCCCCACAGAGTGCTTTGAGAAGAAATGGAATTGAGATTGATTTCCTTTAGTTGCCTCCCAAGAAATGTGAGCAGCAGGCTCCAGTCAGGAGCACCAAATGACCTGACCAGCAGCTTCCCATGAGTTGGCACTTCAGAGAGGCACACGGTCTTCTCCTTGGAGATTTGTTTCTCGGCTGCTTTTTCCTCAGAGGCAGAAACAGGAGAAAATGAATGAGACCGAGCTGAATTTATTCCTTGTTCATACTACAGCATGAAAACAAAACGCATCCAAGAACAAACTGTGCAAGAGCTGCAGGCAGGCGGCGTGTCATATATGGGCAAGAGTGTTGCCCAGCAGGGGATGTTGGGGGGGCTGCAGGCAGGGGGTTACTGTGCGTGTGGGTACAAGAGCAGTGTGCTGCGCTGTGCCGTGCTGTGCTGCGCTGTGCCGTGCTGTGCACAGGGCAGATGTGCCAGGGATGGCCGCATGTAACCATACAAGAGGTTACATTGCAGTTTAATGAGGCAAAGAATTACCATGGTGACCGCGCTCTCCTCTCCCTGCCAGCTGCCAGGCTCCCAGGCAGGGATGTTTGCGCGGTGTTCTAAAAGCCCCAGACTCGCTCTCCCGCTTTTGAGAATGGTTGAGGACCATGTTCCCTCTCCAGACTGGGAGTGCGGTAGACACTGAGATGCGGGTGTAGTTTATGCACACTCCATCTTTCAGCAGAACGGCTACTGTCTGGGTGCCTCCTATGCCGGTGCCTGACGCAGCACGAAGATAGAAGGGCTGTGGTTTGAGTTACTATGACACATTATGGTTCACACACTGTATGTCCACACAGTGTCCTCAGGAGCAGTGAAGTCTGAGCCAGTTGCCAGTTCTTGTGCTCCGACTGCGCGTGTGCAGAGAGCTGTTTGTTGAAGCACCCTGCACCCATAATTCAAGAGAGGTGCTCTAGGGAGCATGGCAGTGACCAGCTTCAACCCCAGCATCACCAGGATCTTGGAGCTCACCAACAGTTGGTGCTGCAAGACTCCAAGGGTAGGCAGAAGGGAAATGTGCACCAGAACATAAGGGCTCCTTGCACTTCGTGTATTCTTGGTTACTGTTAGTGCCCGCATGGAGTACGTTTTCTGTTGGATCAGATCACACCCTATGTTGCAGCCCCTGGCAAAGAAAGTACAGCTGCATCTTTCAGGTACCACAGGAGTTAAGGTGGATTCCTCAGAGACCTTATTCCTTTCTTCTTCAGAGACCTTATTTCTTTCATTAGCTCTCTAGATTTAGTGCTCAGTGGTCTGTGAGGCCATATAAATCATCTGTCTCCTGTGCTCTCAGTTAAAGGTTTGCAGAGATGGCTGCTTTGTGGTCTGTGGGGAAAACTTGGAGAAGGAAAGGCTTTGTGACCTACAATATTTAGAAATGCTTGTTTTGGGTAGGTCCTGCACAGAGACACATGCGAAAGCTAGAAAGAACAAGTCAAGTAGATGGTCACATTGGTCATGTAGGCTGAAGTGCCACAGGAGAGCAGAGAGGTGCTGTAGACCAGCAAATAGGTTCCGGTGTCACCTCTGCTGCACTGGAACACTGCAGAAATGCAGAACACAGCTCAAGGAAAGGGTCCAGTGCTCCTCCTCACCCATGTGCCTGTTGCAGCATCTTCCCTTAAGTATTCCTCTTTCCCCTTAAAGGAGTCTTGTTTAAAGTGCAGAAGATGCTAGACACTGACAAACAGGTACTGTCATCTTGCAGATGGCCAGCAAAAGAACAACAAATAGCTGCATTTCAGTGGAGGTGAAGCAATCTCTCCACACAGAAGAGATTTGCTAATTTGCACGGTCATGAGGTCTCATTGGAAAGATATTTTTAAATGAAAAAGCACGGAAATGATACAAAATTGATTTCAGCATATTCCAGGAGATAGTTAAATTTTTCATAGTGAAAACCGATAATAGCTCAGTCTGTGTGCTATGAACGTCTCGTCACATCACGGGAGGTTTCTGATATCTATTCTTGGCTAAGCACTGACCTTGGCTATTAGATCTCAATTAAGCAAGTCTGTGACTAATATTTCTCTCTCCCACTTTTCTGCTGCAGAAAATAATATTCAGTGAATCAAACACTGAGTACCTGCATACTTGCTCTCCAGATGGCACCCATAGTTTCTCAGTAGGTTCCATGTCACCTGAAAAAACCAGCACTCCTTGTGTGAATTCCAGGGAAAAGAAGTAGTAAAGATCTGTGGAGCCCGGGACTGCAGCCTTCAGCATTGAGCAGACCTTGCTGTTCCAGAACAGTGTGCAGGGATGCTCACAGCTAGAGGGGAGGGGCAAGTAGGCTACAGGGATCAGAAGGACCATGCCATATCTTCAATTCTTTATGCCTGCTCACCTGGGATCCTTCTTGCCTTTAATTCTCCCTTATCATTTTGTCCTAGGAGAAGGGAAGAAGTGCTGGTGGATTACACAAGGGTAGCAGTAAGACTACGTAAGATTTGCCTTCCTAGGTAAGACCTTGGTGCATGCCAGGAAATGACTGCAGACTGGTTTCGCTTTCAACCCAGGTCAACGCTGAAGCATCAAAACAGTGCCAAACTCAGACGTCTCCGGGAGCACAATCAGAGCACTGGGCTAGGAAGGGCTCAGTGGAGGTGATATCCCCGTGCTCATATTTGACATCCAGCAGCAGCTGTCAATGGCAGGAGCAGCCGTGGAGACAGTTGTTGGAGAGGTGTGCTCCTGCTGTTGACAAGTGAGGACAGGGTGTTAGGAAGGATGAAGAGTTCTCTCTGCCAGCTAATTACATGTGTTGGGATTCAGGCAAGGAACAGGAGACATGGCAGCATCTCAGCTACAAAGATGGAGGAGGCAATAAGGAAAGGACAGATATTTCTTATACTTGTTCTAGCACTACATGGTGGTAAGAGGAAGAACAAGGGGGAAAAATGGATTGTGGACAAGGACGTGCTATCTCCTACAAACTGCCAATCCTATGGGGAGCAAAAGAGATGCCACTTTGTCACCAGTACGGTGATGAGGATTTCAATGTGAAGAATAAAGACAGGTCTCCTACATGGCAGAACAAACTCCTTGCTTTAAAAAAAGCCCCTGGCACGTTTTCAGCTGTCTGAGCTGAAAAGGGGCTTCTTTGTGTAGCGTTTTCAGCTGGGTGTAGAATGGCTGCAGATGATTCGCAGTAGTGCTGCAAAATCTTCCCAGCTCCCTGTCACAGGCACCTGACAATCAGCACTTTTGTGAAGTCAGGTTTCATCAGAGCAATGAGAACAAGCTGACAAACTCAAACTAGTCATTACAAAATTGGTGCTGTTCTCTGACAGTCTTTCCAGGTGCTGGCTGGCTTTGACAAAAGGTCAGACTAACATCTGACTTTAATCTCAGCGGAGTGCTGGCTGAAAAGCCAAGGGGAAAAGGCCAGCATATATCAAAGTGGAGTGGCTTTCTGCCACTCCACTTTCTGGAGTAGCAAAAAGCTGTACCTAAGCTTGATCTCAGCCACTGGGACAAGGTCAGGCAACGCCAGACCAATTCACTCTATTCTAGAAAAGCTCAGACATGCTATGCAACGACTGGGAGTAAGAAGGGTGTTAGATCTTGGTGTTTGTCCTATATTCGGTCTACGGTTGTTCTCATTTCTCTGCCTGCCTTGGCTGTGAGCGGTGACACTTTTTCTTTGCCCTTGGAAGTAACTATTTCCAAACACTTTTTTTGGTTATCACTACTGCTAAGAATTCCTTGATGCTCCACTCAAGTTTACATTTGTTCAGCTCTATCCCCCAATTCCTAGCTCCACAATCTCAACGTTTGTCTAAGGAGCCGTCCCCTTATGAATCAGCAAGTCTTTGCAAAATTTAAATTCTGTCTGAAAACAAAGCTAACTCTGAAGCTTCAGCAACAACCAACACCTCTGTCTGGACTGATTGTTTTTAAGCAAGACCAGTGTTTTGAAAGATGAGTCTCCTTTCCAGGCTGTGTGCTCTCCTTTGGCTCTTCTATCATTTCAAAATCAATAGCTGTCTCTGATTGCCCCCCTCCCCTCCAGACCCTGCTCTTTGCTACCTCATTTTGGTTTTAATTTGCCACAGCAAAATTGCAGTCATTTTTCCCCCATCCTAATTAAGAAACCTATCCATTAAGGAGAATGAAAACAAACCCCAAACCTTATCTAAACCCTTAGCGCAGAACAGAGACAGAAATGATTGGTGAGATGATCAGTTCTAGAAAGTCCAGGACTTTATTGATTCTTCTGGCCTTTCTCAGTAAATACAGAACGAGTTTTAAATTCACCTGGAAGGAAGCTAAAAGCTAACATAAAGTGCTGACTTCCCAACATCAGAGAAGAAAGAGGCAGCGTGTCTTCTAAGCTGACTCACTTTTTACTTTCTGGACATAGTTTCAACAAGAATATTTAAGGAATATTTCATTGTACTTCATAGAGTCGTAGAATCATTTAGGTTGGAAAAGACCTTTAAGATCATCATATCCAACCCTAAACCCAACACAGCCAAGTCCACCATTAAACCATGTTCCTATGTGCCACAGCTACAGGAGAGTGCCACATCACCTTATTTTTATTTCAGTTTCCCTACATTTTGCTATAAATTGGCCTTGCTGATGACCTTCCACAGAGTAATGGTCCTGACCTACCTCTTGGAAGTGCTTTGAGATTATGAAAGAGATTAGAAAAGCTGTGCTGTAGGCAAGTGGCCTCCTTCAACCCAGCCAGCAGCACTGAGCACTTGAGTTAAGGAAATAAGCATTGTGTGCTGGTGAAGGAGGGCACAGCCTCAGTGTGTGACCACAGACACAAAAAGGCAAAGGCTAAACAGAGACTACAGACACAAACAAGGGAAAGGCTACACAGAGAAGCTCAGGGGAAAGTCCCGTGCGCACGGGGATTTTGTGGAAGAAGACCTTCAATGGCACCATAGGAAAAGGTCAGAGACAAAATAGTTTCTATTGACTTGGGAAAAATGAGATGGGAAGTGCCTCCATAAGGTTAAAACTTTCACTGTCCAGAGGAATAAACATCTCCTCTATTCTGCAGAGAGGTAAAGCTACTGCAGGCTTTTCCAGACTATATCCTCTCCCTCGGTTTAGTGGAAGTAGTAGATACATTTCCATGATGCATATTTGAATACAAGCCCCAGATGCCAATAAAATCCACATCTGACTCCCTGTCGTACTTACCACCTTGGAGAGATAAGCATGTAGCTGATGGATCAGCTCAGAGTCTCTGTACAGAGCCAGCTCCTCCTAAGAGGGGTCACACACTTAGAGTAGCAGGAACCAGATGGGGACCCAAGAGCAAAACCCCTCAGTGAAGAACCTGCTACTGAAGTCCAGACTAGTTTGCATTAAGAGCATAAAAGCAGGCTTCTGAGCATGTGCTACCTGCGTGTGTTCAACTCCGTGCATCCTCACCTTCCTGTCCAGTAACTTTGAAAGTGGTTGGTCTATTTCAGTTAGATTTGATAGATGACATAAATTTCACAGCTAATTAAATTCCTGTGGGTTTAGTGGGTAGCCAGTTAGAGAAGATTCAGCAAAAGGGTGCACTGTGGATGTATTAAACACTGGAGGGATCACATGGGAAAAAAATCACTTATAAGTGCTCAGCTGGAAGAAAAGCTTCAGTGAGAGGTCACATTTTTTTCAGGAACATAAATCCATAGGGAATTCTACACCTCTGCTTTTGGTGATGTAGATGGGAGGAAAAAATGATTTAATTTTGGAAATACTGTAACCTAACACACAGCCTAAGATCCAGAGGGTTTAAACAGACCTAGTAGGTTTAGGAACTAGGATTCAGCAGTCCGTTTGTTACTGGCATCCTGTTTGTAACAGAAACCAACAGTAGGAGAGTGGTGTGCCACCTGAAATAGGAAATGGTGCTGAAGAGGGCTAGCGAGGAAAGTCAGGGGCCCATGGCACATGATCTATGGGGAAACGTTGTGGGTCCTGGGGTCCTTTCATGCAGCACAGAGGAGACTAAGGGAGGGTGAGTCTAACTGTAAACTTCAGTTCTTCAAAGGACCGTAACAAAGACAGTGGAACCAAACTCTGAGGAGTAATAGACGCTAATAAAAAAGCAGAGGGAATTGTTTGTACAATACAAGTTGTATTTTGGGAAACTCAGGCAGGACAAAATGTGAATTTTCCTTGTAAGGTGAGTAGGGCAGCCCTGACACAGCCTACTGAAAGAAATGGCAGAGTCTCCATCATGGAAGGTTTCTAAATCTCATGCGGGTAGCCCATTGGCACCAGCATTATTCCTAGGGGGAGGCAGGACACCTAGGAGACCAAAGACACCTCCAGAGATCTCTTCAACCACCATTTCTGTGGTGCTTTGACTACAGGTATCAGAAGATGATGCAAGGAAACAGCCTGTACGAGCTAAGCTGTAACTTGCACAGGGGCAACTTTTTATCTCACCTCACCTCAACTTTACCAGAGCATATGTGAGCGTATTCTTAGTCAGTGGTCAATTCTTTGCATAGAAAGGTGGTTTTATTAAGGAATTTGTGATCATCATTTACTAAATATAAATAGTAGAACTTATTTTGTACTGTGCTAAATTTGTGTCAGCTGCATCTTGTGCCTCTTGTTCCAGATCTACAGCATGCTACAGATTATTTTCAACCAGCTTTGGTTATTCAGCTTTACAGAGGCAGCAGCAGACTGTGGATGACTGTCACTGGTTTTCTCCCAAAGTCTCTTCTTGTATAGAGATTATTCAAGGGGAAAAAAAAAAAAAAAGGCCTTTTATATATGGGTCTTTTGAAGCTTCCAGCAACTTAATTTTTCTGGATCATTAATTTCTGCAGTCCATGTACTTCTGTTAACTTTTTAAGGTAACATGTTCAGACCCAGGCAAGTTTTCTGATTTCATCAGAACAAAAGTATGCTTAGAGCATGCTAGATTATAGCTCAATTAATTTTGCATCCCAATTAAGTAGAAGACAATCTTGTCACCGGCAAGTCTCTTTTCCATATTAAATCTATCCTGCTTCAGCATAGATGCAGAGAATGAGAATGACATGAATAGATGAAGACAGACCCAATCTCTTGTCTGCACTCTGTAAGATTCAAGCCGGCTTCAACCTGGACCTGTAGCCACAGCAGTGAGAAACCGTGCTGCCATCTGGGTCTTCCCTACCCGCCAGCTTCTCTCTACTTACTAGCTCAGCAGAGCTCATAGCATAAATAGAGGAGCTTAAATGCACATTACTACCATCTGCACAAATACCTGATGTGGAACAATGAGGCAAAAAATGTCAACAAGCTCTCAAAGAAAGCGAAAAATATCTAAGGTCAGAATCATCCCAGCAGCAGGCACAGCTCTAGGGACCGCTTTGTCCGTAAGTTGCTGCCTAGATGACACGCAGAGGACACGCGGTACATCTATGCAGGGCATTAGCCAGCAGTCTGGTTTATAGCACTGAACTTCTCTAGGACAGTGCTCTCAAGAGGACTGAAAATTAGAAGTTTATACAGGCAATTTCCTCTTTTGCTTCCTCTATTCATCCCACTGTGCTTTGATTCTGATTTAACTGGAAATTTTATTTTCCCTTTACTCTCGATTATAAAAAGCCCCAGTAATTGTTTAAACTCTGTTGGACAGTTAGCTTCATCTATAGATCACATAATGAACAGAGTAGGTGGTAAACAACATGCTTCATTTCCAGGTGGCCTTGAATTAAACACACAATTATCTGCCTGTAATTAACTCATTACATTAATTTTCTTGCAGAATTGGTCCAGGAGACCTCTTCTTTCCCTCCTCTCAGCTCTGCATAGCAGGACATAGAATGGTTTGGAAGGGACTTTAAAGCTCATCTTGTTCCAAACCTTCTGCCATCGGCAGGGACACCTCCCATTGGACCCCATCTAACCTGGCCTTGGACACTTCCAGGGAAGGGGCATCCACAGCTTCTCTGGACAACCTATTCCAGTATCTCACTATCCTCACAGTCAAGAATTTATTCCTTGAATCTAATGTAAATCTACTCTTTTTCAGTTTGAAACTGCTACCCCTCATCCTAGAAGACTGCTGTCTATGCCACTGATGCAATTTTGTGATTGTGGCCTTTGGGCAGCATTTCTCCTCTGGAGGAATTAAAAGCTACAGATTATCTCAGTATGCACCTGTAAGAACACAAGCAAGTGTTTGTGGTACCTATAGATACAAAAATTTGTTCAGTGCTATGAAAAATCCTGTTGTGTCATTAAAAACCTAAACAAAGGAGGTGCAGTATCAAAGCCTGAGATCTGAGTAGAGTACGTCAGTGGCTCCCAATTGTTTTGTCCTAGGAGGAAAACTAGCAGAGTGTATCACTGGATGCAGCCCTATTCTTCCCAGGGTTGCTGCCTCTTGGAAATCATGTACTGGAAGCAGTTTGCAGAGCCCACAAAAGTCCTGTGGTTTGCTCATTTTTATTCCACTCTTCTGTGGTCACAGAATCAATGCTCCGGCCAGGCTGGCAGTTCAGGAAGTTCTCTCTTCTTATAGTGGTTTCTCTTTGTACATAGATGACTTCTCCCCTCCACCCCTCTGAGTAGTTTCTCATATGCTCATTTCTGGGTTCTGGACTTCTCATTTTCTGGGTGTCTGATACAAAACTAGATCAAGGCTGCCTCTCAATCACAATGGCATTACATAATAAAGCTTGACTGCAGGTCAGTAACTCAGGAAATTCTTCACTCCATCACATCCAAAGATACGACTTCAGTGGACTGGATCCTTCCCATAACCAGTTGTTATTAGTAGTTTGCAGTATTTACTGTGATTTCAAACTACAGAACATAAACAGGATGGCTTATTGTCCTTGAAACAGAGGACAATTGAATCCTGGAATTAATGACTGCTTGTCATTTCTTATATATTTGCAAGGAACCAAAGACATAAGAAATGATAACCATGGACTTAAACCGCAGTCTGTGACATGAACAAACCAGCTCCAGTTCATAACCATCTAGTTCCATGACTACATCTTCTCTTGTCTTCAGTGCTGAGTGAGTTGGCAGATCTTTGCTTCCTCCACAAGTCTTGCCTTCGCATCATCAGGAAAACAAATATTCCTTTCCCCTTTCCCTACCTCTAGGTGCCACTAAGGGAGCTTTGCTGTTTTCTGAGACTTAGTCAGCTTTCCTTTATGGTCATGTTGTAGGCTCTCTGCGTAACAGTGTTCTCTCTCCCAGGGCTCAGCTGTAAACACACCAGGCAGAGGATACACAAAGGACACATTTCTGCCATAGAATAAGATATTAAACCCCACATGTGATTATATCAGACATTAAATTACTGGAGCTTTTCGCAGTGTTGTATAAGGAACCACACACTTACACACATTCACCTGCTATGAAATATGCAGATCGGCACACTTTCATCATGAGGAAAAGCTGCCATACACATATTAAATTGGACTTCGATCCTGTAGGCAACACCTCTCAGAAACTGCCCAACAAATCCTGAACTGCCCATAAGCAAAGTAGCCCTGCAGGGCTCCTCCACCAGAGCTAGCAGATGGCAGAAGCAGTAGGTCCAAAAGAAGCCTGGAAGGAACAGCACAAGGGATGCAGCAGCATTAACAATACCCTCAAATAACTAACAGGGGAAAGAAAAGAAAAAAGCCAGCCCTAAACTGATAGAAATCTTTAATTTAAAAACCAAGTAAGTTTATTCATTGGGAAAGTGCAACAAAATACCCCAGGGATAGTGCATTCCACTCCAACAATTAAAGTTGCATTAAAAACCAGATAAGAAGGTCTGAGTCTTAAAGGGAACTAGCACAAAAGCTAGTGCTTTGCTTTGTTTCAGTATATTTATCTTTGGCTGACAGAGATAGTCGCTGATTAATTTTTTAGGTAGTTAATTTATGACTTCATTGCTTCTACTTGCAAATCATTCTGTTCCTTAAAGATGCTAGCTTGGGACCAGAGGACCATAATCTGCAGGCACTTAAGAGGGGACAGTTTTGAAAGAATAGGAATGTAGGGCTCAGTCACATACTTACTGTTGGAAGAGACCCAGCTGGGAGCTACTAGATATTCTAAGTAGATATTACCCCCAATTGTTCCTCTCTGAAACATAAGGTATGCAAAAAAAGGCTGTAAGAGCAGTTTCTGCTGCAGCTGAGGGGGTACAAGCAGGCAAATGGATCTTGCAGGACTACAGAGCAAGCTTACAGCAGGTTTTGCTTGAGGAAGCTGCTAGTTTCTGATCACGGAACCAGTTTTTGCTGTAGAGGTAACTTTCTTGGAAATGCTGCAGGTAGGTCTCACACCCAGAGCAGTCTATTCTCATTCATACTTGTTCCTGCACTTCAGCTCAGCTTTACAAGCCCAATAGGATTCTTTAACATGTGGCAGTTATGGATCTTTTGCTAGCACTTTCTGCCCAGTGATTTCAAAATACTTTATGACCATCACTGACCCAAGCTTAAAGCTCTGTCATGCAGGTATTTTAAAGGGAACTGAGCACAGTTTCTGCAATAAAACAGCACCAGAGCTCATCTCCCGAGTCCCAGTCCTGAATCTATCCTCCTTTTCCTTTTGAAAACTTTTTCTCCCCCAATCTGTATCTTATGGCAAGAACTACATTTATTCTGCAGAAGTTTATTCATCCCAGTACAGACAAGTGACTTCTAGTGTGACGACTTTAGCTCCCAATTCCATAGGAAGGTTGCCTTGTCCAGTCCATGTCAGCATGATCTCCTGCTCTCAGCTGTCTGTATTTGGTTTATGTCTCTTGGTTCTGCTGTTCTCTTGATGCTGACCATCTTCAAAGGGTGCTTGGCCCTTTCTGTTTGTCCCACATTCCTCTGGAAATTTCTGACCCTCGGCCAACACCTGCCGAATAGTCATATTAATGCGGGAAGACTGCAAGTACTTGGCACAGACCTGCCAATCCTCCTCTTCAGAGCTGAGCTCAATGACTGAGCCGGCAGGAAGGTCTGAAGAAAGTTCTTGGTCCAGGCACGAAGGCAAAGCTGTCCCTTCAGGGTTGGGGAGCACGCGGGGGACAGCATGGTACAGCAGCCGGCTGAAGCCAGACATCACCATGATATCTCCACTGTGCATGAACATTGCTGTTGGGGACTCCTCCCGCTTCAGGCCCCCAAGCAAGAATATTGAGGATTGCCCAAAACTAGAGACGGTATGAGGATGGAGAGAGAAGGGAAAGCAAATTCAGGTAGAGAACAACTGCATGTACAGTAAGGAAACACTAGCAGTTAAATCCCTTTATAAAAAAAATCCCAAACAGGAAAACCAGACAGATTCCTACTAACAACTTTACAATGAGAACATGAAAATGGACAAAGCGGCCTGGTTCAAGGTAGGTTCACAGTATGACCAGTTGCCCTGCCAGGTCTGAAGTTCTGCTCAGGTATTTCATCCTTGCTGCTAGTACCCAACTGCCACTCTGCTGCTTTAGAACGGAACTGTGCTCTCTGCAAAGAGCTCTTCCACTCCAGGCACCACATCCATGCTATTAAAGCAGTCTTCAAAGAAAAGCCTATGCCCTTGAGCTACAGTTTCTTACTGTTCAAATCTTCAGAATGAAGTTTATACACCCAATTAGCAAACTACACCATATCAACTTCCAATAACCATATTCAACCACAGAAAAACAGCCACCAATCCTTTCAGAACACTCCAGCACATTTCTTGTCTCACCTAAATGATAAAAGGGGCCGAGAATGATCTAGTTCAGACTCATCCACGTGAATTCCCAGTGAAGAGTCAAAATGATAGTAGTTCAAGATCCCTGCTTGGGCTTGGAAACCCCGGAACCCGCAGGCTGCAGCTACTTGTTCTGACAGGAATGCAAGGTCTGAGGGGAAAGGAGTGTGGTGATTTGCTGAGTACTTCTGGAGGAAGGAGAACACAAAAAAAAAAAAAAAAAAAAAAAAAAAAAAGCCACACGCAGAACATCAGAGCAAATACAACTGGAAAGAAACATCGAATGAGAACTCAGAAGTCTGGCTCATAGTTGTGGAGGACATCATATTTTCCTGAAAAATGACTACAACCTAAGCAGAACCACAGCACAGTTACCTCTTATCATTTAGTACCTAAGGTTAGTACCAACACCTTGAGGATCTGTTTGGTCACTACCTAAAGCTGCCAATGGAAAGACAACTCTGTATCTTGTCAACAGAGCTCTGAAACAAGCATCTTTATGCCTTCTTTGAAGAATAAGACAAACAGAAATCAAATGCAAACCTACTTTTTACTCTCTTCCACGAGTGATTCTGAGAAGACTGGAAGAGAATAACCAAGTTTTTATTAAGGCCACCCAGTAATAGGCTGACCTGGTAAATAGAAGGCTGCAAGCAGATTTGGTTAAGTATCTGCAATATACTGATAGGACTGCACATTCACTCTGCCAGCCCTTCTCAGCCTCTGACTCAGTCTTATGGAACAGTTTATTTTGGTCAGGAGCCCCAAAGTAGCTGTTAGTTGGTGAGGCTGTACTTTCAGACTCTTAAGTTCAAAGTCACATCATCATCAGTCTCCTCCTGTTCTCACTCATCCCTCCAAAGAGGAGTAGTTTCTCAGAAGTAGTTGTCTTCATGCAAGGTCACTCTGACCTTAAGTAGTTAATGATACTTTTGTGACCATCCCTTCTGGTGGGGAAAAAATGTTCACTTCCCTGAAATAGAGTCACGAGTCTAGAGCGGAGTGTATACCACCATATTACCTTCCAAAGGAAAGAATGCAGCAATGGGCTTCCACTGTTAAATCCTTCACAGTAAACTAATACAAGTTAAAATATTCTTACAAGCATGGTTTGTTACAGCCTTTCCTCGATACTCTCTTGTAAGACTGTAAGCATTTTATTCCACATTAGCCGTCTCTGTCTGCCATTCTGAGTGCTTACAGCTAAGAAAAATGGAGAAGAATTTAATTTCAGTACCTTAGTATCCCAATTATAATGGTAACCAAGGGTCACCCAGCGCAACTTCTCCAATAAGCTTCTGGGCTCCCACTTACTGGAACCTTTCCTCCTGCAAAGACAAAATGGAAAGAAGTAAGGTACATACTAATTCCTGCATGGTTTCCTGGTAGCATACAGTAATGAGATTCACTCATCCATAGGACAGCCTATTAAAACCATCAATGCTAAACTTTTATTTTTAATGCCATTATTTTTTTTTCCTCCAAAGACCTCGAAAATTCAGTACGTGCAATTTGTGCAAGCCATAAGCCTAATGCCAACTGCTGTCAGTTTGGAAGCTTGTATTTTCAGCATGGTACATAATGGCTTGTCTGATGGAGACAAGACAATCAATTGGTGCAGATTTAGAAGTCAGAATTAAGCATGTATTATTTGAGCACCTGAAAGTGAAAGAACAGAGTCTGTGAAGATGTAAAAGCTGCAAACACAAGTTAAAAATATTCTGGGCACTGAATGGAAAATGACAAGAAAGGAAATAGCTCTGCCTGCCAGTGGAGCTTATGAAGCTGCCTGTACTGCAAAGGACTGTTAGTTCTACTCCTTGCTACTTTTACGAGATGGACTAACTCCATGTTCAGCTTTAAGAAGCAAGACTGCTCTAGCTGGGACCATAAACCTCTTGTAACACCAAGAAGTCTAGACTGCAGGTGTCTGCTATCCACACTGCTATGTGGGACAAAACACTGTTCTTCTCAAGTCACAACTCTACTGCAGAGGGGACTCAGCGGGCTGAAGCCACATGTAAATTTACCATTCTTGAAGGTACTAAAGACTTCAAGGATGGGGTTTTACTATGGCTTATGGAAAAGTCCTATAGTACTACTATAGTGAATCTGACAGAAATGCGCTAGTGACAAATACAAAAAGGAAGGTACACATCTACCTTCTAGTCCACTTATTCCAGAAATTTCAGCTTCTTTTCTCAAGCTAAGTCATTTGTTATGGTAAAAAAATAAAGAAAAGGAAAATGTACACGGAACATCACGATAAATAGTAGCACCAGGTGGTTGGCCCTCATTAGTTCAGCAAGACACACTCTGTTACAAAACAGGATTCATATTTGTGCTGCCATGATCAAGTCTCCGCCGAGAATCTGCATTTAATGTGCATTGTTTCTGCCCTTCGCCTATACCATACTGATAACTCCTAAGCTAAACCAGGAACAAGCTCCTAAGCTGAACCAGGAACAGGAGTAAAATGCCAGTTTTTTTATCTTTCATAATTTTTCAGGGCTCACCGATTACGGAAAGAAAGTAATCATGCCAGTTTCTGTCTCTGTCACAGGGTAACAGCAACTGCAATTACCATAACGCAGCACCACAGTAACTCTCAAATACATGCTGCTTGGAACAATTATGGAGTCCACAAACAGGTAACAGCATTTCATTCAACAAACTTTCTGTTCATTACTAAACAATTTTAGCACGTGCCTTTTGAAAGTGCCCTTCTTCTTTCACTGCAGTGCTGAAGGGTTTGCACAGTGTCAGGAACCCTAATATGCTCAGTAGGTCCTTACCCCCAGAACTGAGGATTTTGCATGTGATTGCTAAGGAAAGGAAAGTGTATCTGGGAACATCGAGTTCCTACAGCGGTAGCAGCAGGTGCTGCTACAATAAAGCACAGAGAAATTGTGGTATAACTGTTAGATAGACTGAACAGCAGGGGGACTTCGATCAGAAGCTCCTATGTTTTTTTTTTCCTCTATTCACTGGCAAATGATTGCATCTGTAAAATTCTCACAGCCTTTTCCTTATATATGAGAATATATATATTTCTTGTAGGAATGCTATACTCCCTTTTATGCTTTTAATTGTCCCAGGCACTAAAGAAAATACCTAAACTCCATTCTGTGCAGAGAGCACAGCACACATCTCCCAAGAACTGTATGGACTCTCCTACCTTGTGATTCCTCCACCCTGAAAAGAGCAGATAAGCCAGGATCCAAGCATATTCATGCATTTATTCCCAATGGCTTTAAAAAACATTGAAGTTGTGTCAAATTTTGGAATTAGATATCTTTTTAGTTAAACACTCTGTTTCTCTCCTCCCTGAAAGGCTCTCACTGCAGACACGAGAGAAGTTGGCCTGTTTCATTCACTGTGCCCTATATGAAAAGCACAAATACAGCACTTTGCTCACTTGAAGATTTGAGCAAGCGCTTAATAAAACTGCCAGTGTTTCTGCCAGGCATCACTTTTCCAAACATTGTTTTCAACTGAACTGGTTTCAGCTTGATCTTTCTCTGTGCGTGCAGGAGGTACTGCTGGGAGACACCTGTCAAGCTGGAACAATACTCCACTTTTTTTCACCTCTAGGGCACAATTCTCAATACTTTCAAAGAACAATTTTTCATCCGTGATGGAACACAAAAAAGGCACCTGAATTTCTGTAACTAATTCTGACTGAGCCAGGAAAACACAAGCCGGGGCATAACTTCTCTCCTAGGTGCAAATATTTAGGAGTCCAAATCTTGCTTTTGCTACTCCATGCCTTGTAGATGTTAAGAGTATTTTTGAAGAAAAATCTCAGCATGTCAATTTTCCTGAGAAACTGAGGTAGAAGATGAGTTTTAGGGAACTCTGGTTACTCCATCACATGAAACAATCATTATGAAAAATGAGGTAATAATAAATACCCAAATAAATAGAAGACTGTACTGTAAACAGCATCTATCTTGCTTTTATTTTTACAGGTGACTTTTTTTTTTTTTTTTAAAAGAAGTCTTTAAAACTTGGAGTTCTAACCTTCTTACTTGACTGCAAAACTTGGACAAATTCTCCATTAACTTTCAAATCAGGTAGATGATGGTAGAATCCTGAACTTGCAGGAATATCTCATAGTAAACAGGGTTGCCATTAAAATGGCACATTTAATGACCATACCAGATCGAATAAAAAAAAAAAACAAACCAACAAATAAACAAAACCAAAGAAATACTTTGGAAAACAAAACTGCAAAAACTAGCTGACTTGAAAAGCTGAAAGAAGTGCAGATAACAACCTTTCAATTACAGTATACCAGGTTCAGCAGCTGACTGGGAAGAAGAGCTAGCGTGAGTGGGGTGTTTGGAAAGGATGCCTTTTGCCTCAGGAAAACTGAGACCTAGAGAGACCTCACAGTTCCATTTGTAGCTGATCTTAGCAAGCATCCAAGCACCACGGTATCAGCCAGGGTCATTATTTTACATTTGACGGATGACTTTGGAAAAATTTGCTACTATGAAATCCCATTGTGAGTGTGAAAGCAGAGAATTAAAAAGGATGCAAATCAAGCCATAAAAAAATCCATCTTCAGCTTGGCACATCTGACACCATCTGTATACTGCCAGTATGCACACAGCTTCCCTCCCCTGCTCATTTTTCTTAGACCTTCTGGCTCTATTAGTTTTGACCACCAAGGGTTATTGTGGACATACCTCAGCTGCTCCTTGCTCTGTCCCCACAGGTCAATGGTCTTCTCAGGAGCCATATGCAGGTCCAGGTTGCAGACGTTGGGTTTCTGGGGGTATAGCTTGAGACACTGTTTCACCCAGTGACGTTGGCAGCCCGGAAGGAAAGGGTTTGGTATGAAAATAAACCCTAAGCACAGAGAAAAAGGGAGGGAGTGGGGAGAAAGCATCATTAGGCATTTCCTTGTTTTTTCTAAAACTAGAGTGAAGGACAGGGGTTGGAGGTACTGAAAAAACCTCTTGGACATACAACCACTGACTTCGCATTCAAGTTGATGAAATCTATTAACAGGTCCGAATAGTTAAGTTAAAACCTACTGTGTTTTTTTTCAGTAAAAACAAATGGTGGTGATAAGGTAAAAGGCACGGAGGGCAGCCAAGCCCAGTCCAAGTGAAACGTGACAAGAAAGGACATACCTGTGTGAGGCATATTGATTACAGGCAGCTAGAGGAATAAGAACTTGGAAAGCCAACTGCTTTGGAGCAAATCTGATTGTGAAATGATTCAGCAAGATTTTTCTCTTGAACCCTGTGAAGTTCAAGTAATTCTAGCCTAGTTTTTTCTAGACTTTGAACTAACCTTGTTGCTGCCTGTGAACTCATACTGTCTTCTTGTTGCTATTTCAGTATCATGAACTGCAGAGAGCAGTCCATAGGCTGAGCAAGTCTCTAGTAACATAAACTGTCCTCTCCTTTGCTTCATGCTTAGTTCCGGGTAAGTCTGGTTGTATCCATCTTTGTATTTTGGTACGGTAATATTCATCAAACAGGGTGAAAGTCAAATTACATCCCAAACTGCTTGTTGCTGACTGCAAACACTTTGGAGCTATTGTTAATTAACAAAAAACAAATCAACATGTAGCTGGTCTGTGCATTCATTTAGCCAGGCACCTCAGACAGAGTTCAAGCAGCAGCTCAAATACGAGGGGTTAGCAGAGATATAATGCATTGAATTAAGTCTATATCTTAACAGACAAGAGTCCTTGGCATAAGATCTGTCATCACCATGAGTAAGTTTTCTCCCCAGCACCCCAGTGGTGTTTCCTTCCAGGCCACAGCTGATGGTATTGATGACTATCTGATGGCAAGATGTTATTAATCTGTATTGTACCTACTCTGAGGATCAAGGCGCGCTCTCAGAGACTGTCAATTCAGTAAGACTCACCAACACAAAATTCACATACACAGAGACATTAAGGAACAAAGAAAAGGGAGGTTTCAAGGTTTTGCTCTGCTGTGTCTTTTTGAACTTCTCAGCCATATCAAGTTAGAGACAAAAATAGATGAAAAAGCAAGAAGCAAGGCTGGGAGTCTCAGTAGGACACAAACTTGCCTTGTGGCCTTATGAAAATGGTAATAAAAGCACAGAAAAAGCCTCCTGCCAGTGTATCTCACAGACCTCACAAGATTAAATTAACTGGTTAGAAAAAGAGCCTTCAGTGTATTAATAATATACTGTCATTCATTTCACTCCATTCCCTGCACCGTCAGAATATGTAACTAAACCTATCAAAAGGCTGACAAGAAGTTTCTCTGCCAGAAGTATTAAATTTACTTTCTGTTGGCCTCTGCATAGAACAGAAAAATAATATTGCCCTTTCCATCTACAGCATTTGATGTGGGGTTCTCAAAGCACTTTACTACAGTCGTGAAATTATGCTCTACTATGTACGTATTATCGCCAGGTATTAATGAAGGAATTGAAACCTGGAGGACTAGTTACAGAACTGAGAACAAGAATGCAAATTTTATGATTCCTGTATCAGCAAGAATCCAGATTTTATGATCTTGTGTCTTTATCTTAGAATATGCTCATATCTCTCAGAACCTTTCATTGCTTACTTCTAAGCAACCGATTTAGTCTAGATTTACAAAAGCAAGAACAACTAAAAAGTGGGTTAGTACTATGCTTCTCATGTCAAGAAAGGCAGAACCCCCTGAATTTCTAACAGTTGCAGAAATTGCTAACGTTCAAGACTAACAGTTCCTCAGAGGGCCAATAGTGCTAGAAATCAATGACTTCCCACATATGGGAGAGAGAACAGTAAGAAATATATTTCTGTAGCAACCTTTCTGAGCTGAATGAAGACCACCACAGGCAAGCTCTGAGGGTAACACAAATGAGGCTCTTGGCCTTGAAATAGTTGGTTCTGAGTGGAATGGCCAAAAGATGAATTCTGTGGGGATATGTATATTAAAGACATCTGCCTTGAAAAAGCAGACACAATTCTCTTACTGCAGCAAAATCTTGTGGCACGCTAGGAATTACACTGGGGAACTACAAACTCATGAGCTTTACCAAAACCCCTGGTGAGATTATGGAGCAAACTTCCATGACAGCCATTTCCAGCCACAAGGGACGGCCAATATGGATTTACTGAAGGCAAATTTTGTCTAAACAGTCCTACTGCCTGTTACAGTGACATGCCCAGAGAACAGGAGAGCAGCAGATGCCATTTACCTGGGCTTTAGCAAAGCTTCCCAGTCAGTTTCCTATAGCATCAGAGCCAAACTGGGGGCTCATGGATTTTATGGGCAAACCAAAAGGGTGAGCAAAAGCCGTCTGGGACATCAGGCTTAAAGAATAGTGATTTCATGGTCCAAAGTCTAACCAGTGGCTGTTATGAGCTGCATTCCTCAGGTTGATACTGAGGCCAAGACTGATAACTACATCTACTATCAACAACCTAGAGGATGGGACTTCTCATCACGCTTACAGATAATACTAATTGGGGCAGCAGTTGGTGTGCTGGAGACTACTCCTGCCGCTGAAAGGGACCTGGACAAAAGGAAGGAATGAGTCAACAAGAACCTCAGGAAATGCAACAGTGATAATCCTGTACCTGGAGCTGAATAACTCCATGCAACAGTACAGCCTGAAGACCAGGGAGCAGCTATAAAGCAAAGGAGCAGGGTGTCTGGAGGACAAATTGAGCACGAATCAGTAGTGCACCCTTGTGGCAGTAACGGCTGGTTACACACTGCCCTATATTGGTAAGAGCCACCTAAAGGGGCATCACAGAGAAGGCGGAGCCAGATTCTTCTCAGAGGTGCATAGCGAGACTATGAGAGGCAACAGTCACAAAATAAAGCAAGGGAAATTTTGATTAGACATAAGGTGAAAAAAAAAAAAAGAAAAATTCACAAGAGTGATTAAACACTGAACAGGTGCCCAGAGAGAGCACCACTGGAATGTCCATCCTTGGAGATTTCCAAATCTTACCCATACAAATGTGCGACCTCATCCGACTTTAAACTTGACCCTGCTTTAAGCAGGAAATTGGACTAGACCTCTAGGGCCCCTTCCAACCCAACATCCTTCTGCTATTCTACCAGGTGACCTGCAAACCTAAGATCCATTTACAGATTTTGAAATAACCTGCTTAGTGAAATGACTCTCTATACCTTGAATAGGACAAGAGGTTCTTACTTATTGTACGCAGCATTCTACAGCACCTCAGCCCTGAAATGACTGTATTTCAGTTGCTTATCTATTTTTCCTCATCATATATCATAATTAGATGCTACAGAAATATAAAATCCCTGTCACAGGCAATGGGAATCCATTTTCATGAGGGATGGTCTGGTTGATCAGAGACTATGAAACAGCTGGCCCTTGTGTTCTCACCTTCACATATATTGCCACATCTCACCCTCGAGCTGACTTGTTCTCCTGCACTTAAAATGATATTAAATTACACTCAGGCAAATCAAAATATCTTTTTCAGGTAGGGCAAGGAGGATAAGATGGAAGATGCCCAAATCCAAAGCAAGGCTGTGCATTCAGTTTTTCTTAAAGTTATAAGTACCTACCTGGATACCCATTGAGGCCATAGGCCTTCCACTGGCTAACTGGCCATAATCCTGCTCTGTAGGCATCTTGATCGCTGACTGAAGAAATACTGAGCTGTGATCTGAACACCTGGCATAAGAAAATGAGTCAGGTTAAAAAAAAAAAAGGAAGAAAGAAATACAAAAGTCATTCAAAATCGTGTCTATAAGAAAGGTAAGTCTCACGCAAATGCCAGCTGTAGGAAAAAACTATGGTCTAAGCAACTGTGAGCAGAACAGGGCATGCTGCTAACAGAGATAGGATGTACTCAACACAAGAATCAAAAAGTACCTACAATTTTTACAATACTTAGGGATCAGGAGAGACATCCTCTACTCATAAAAAAAATCCAGACAATTTATACCAATGAGAAGAAAATCAGCGCTATTTGTCCATTTGCACAGTACAGCCTCAGCATTAGAATACATTCTGGTAATTACCAACCTCCATTACAGAGCATTATTTAGTACCTGTAACACTTTATACCTTCAAAGAATGTTTCAAATACAAGTTGCTCATGATCTCATAAGGTAGATGACTATTCTCATCTGTAATTTACTGAAGGAGAAGCAGTACAGTGATGATGTAGCTGAAGTTGCCTGATGGGGACTCACAGAAACCCAGTAAATTTGGAATGCCACATTGCCACATCTGTTTCCAACAGCAAAGTCAGCAGTTCAAGGCTCAGGAAGATACATTTTCTTGACATACTCTCTTGGGTCGCAATAACACAAGTATTTAAGCTGCAATAAGCCAACACTTACTCAAAAAAAACAAATTCATCCATGGTGTTCCCATTTCCTTCTTCCCTTAGTATTGGGATCATTTTAGGGAGGGCAGGGTGGGGGCAGGTTGGTTTTGTTCTGTCTAAGTTCTCCACGTGGCTGTGCAAAAGTACAGGTTTGTATAAGGCAAGAGCTGGCAATTTAAAGCGTGTATGAACTGAAGGCCTCTGCACACGCACTCTGCAGCGGTGAATGTGTAAATGAGTCTCCTCTGCAGGCTGACAGCTCTGGTTAATGTCTTCTGAGCAGTAAGTTTAGACCTGCTGTATTATGCATATAGATTTTGTAACAAAACTCTAAACTGGTGCAGGGCAGCAGTTCCTAGCAACAGGCTCAGTTTTACCAATTCTTCAGCTCTCTGCCAAAACCAGCTCTGCAACTGCCAGCCTTGAAGAACAACATAATTCAGAGTCCTGTCTGTAGAATGCCCCCAAGCAGGCTCTTCCTTTGACTAAGACTCTGCCACCTCTCTGCCTTTTCAAACTTCTCACATACTGGCTGCTGCCAGGGCTTCTGGAGAACTACTGTGCTGAAGAACTACTAACTGAATCAGTTAAATAAGCCTAAAGGCAGGGCAGCTGGGTATGTCACACTTCAGTGAAGACCTCAATCACTCGAAGCAGTTTTCTGAGAGAAAATGAACAATAGTATCTGGGCCAATCTGCCTGGCCTGTAGCTCTTCTTAAACAGACAAGGCAGATGTTATTAACCTGGGAGAAAGAGAAATGCTTTAACCAGTAATCTAACAACTGATCTTCACAGGTAACAGGCACAAAAAGAATGTTATGGAGAGGGGACAGATGCTTGTGATGCTTTCAAGTACTTTGAATTTCCCAGAAGGGCTGTAATGCTGGACTCCTTCATGTGAGAAAAGATTGCTGCAAGCTCAAGAAAGGCTGATATGTTAACAATTCCCTTGTTTAATGCTAATGCAGTGAGCAACTTCATAGAGGTTGAGTTTTGTGACCTATTAACAATATCAAAATTACATTCTGAAAAGACAGAAAAAGAAATAGCCAAAGTTTAATTTCAACTATATCCCCTACTCTATTTTTTTTTCATATAGGCTCATATGCAGAAAATCCCTGGTTAACAATACCTCAGCTGATACCTGTTATCCTTTTGTGAGGTGACAAAATAAGAAGCCAAGTTTAAAGGATCACTTGTCCATCACTCAAGACGCGGTAAACTACTAATCACAATGGCTATTACTTTCAGATGTGCTCTTGACTCTGTGCCCCTAATCCATCGCAATGGTTGGACTTGTCCTGATGTTAAATCAAATGTTTATTCTACAGAAGTAAGAAAGGAGAAGAAACTTTACTAAGTGGAGGGCAGCAAGAACCCTGGGCACACACTGCATAGCAGGGAGAAGCTGATGCCCGCTCCCTCAGGTACTTCAGCGCCATGACAAGGTTGAGCAGATCCAAGAAATGACTTCAGCTCCGAAAAAAAAAAACTTGCTTTTTTCCATCCAAATGTTTCTTTGCTTCCCTTAATTAAGATGCTATTCTATTCCAGATCCCTTGCTGCAGCGTAGAGCCAATTAAACAGTATGGGAATAAATAAACATAAGCAAAAGTAGTAAAACTGTGAATAGGCAACACGTTGTCTAGGGACGGCTGGGACAGCACCTTGTGTCCCTCTGGCAACGTCTCACAACCTCATGGCCGGTCAGCCCAAGGGATCCTGGGCAGGCTTCTTCTGAGGACCCTCAGCTGCACACCCTTCCTCAGCCGTCCGCCTCTCCTTATACAACTACCTTCTAAACGCTATAGCGACCTGTAAGAGGCTCAGCGCCGGAAAGCAGCGTCTTCCAGCCAGTAACGGGACGGCATTAGAGACTTGGGGCCGAGCACTAAGAGAAGCACCAAGCAGCAACACAAGCTGCAGCAACACGGCCGCTCCACCGCCCTGACATGACACACCGCCACGCTGCTCGCAGGGCGAGAGGAGCTCGGAGCGCGCCACCCAGCCTCTCACTGCGGGGCGAGAGCGGGAGGAGCCCAGTGTTACCTGGCCCCCTGGTACAGAGAAGTCCACTACACCGCGCAAGTCCGACGGGTCGCGTTGCCGGTAGAAGCGAAAAAGCCGTCGGAAAGCATCCTCCCCGCCCTCCCGGGTCAGGGCCCCCGCCATTTTGGGCGGGCGGCGCAGCGCGGCGCAGCGCACTGCCGGGGCGGGGCTGGCTCCTCCACTTCCCGCCGCAGCTCCCAAGATGGCGGCGGCCAGCATGGTGCGGGCGGCGGGGCGCCGCTCCAGGAGGGTTTTCGACATCTTTGTGGCCGAGGTTCCCTGGACGGTGTCGAGCAGTGAGTCTGCGCCACCCCCTCATTCCCCACTGGCGCTGGGGCTGGCGCAGGAGGAAGCGGCCCCGCCGCCTGTGTCGGCACAGGCAGCGGAGGCCGAAGCAGGGCGGTGGCGGCTGCGCGGGGCCCGTGTAACCGGGTGTGCGTTTCCCCCACAGAGGAGCTGAAGGAGTACTTCTCCCAGTTCGGGTCAGTACAGAGGTGCCAGCTGCCATTTGTGAGTACCCGCTTGTCCTCCAGGTCGCTGTTCGTGTCTTCTCGGTAAAACGGTGAAGAGCTGCCGGGCCCCAGGAGGGTTGGTGCTGCTGCTGCTGGGGTCCTGCCCTGAAGCCGGCTCCCCTGCTCCCTCCAGCTGCTTGCTGGAAGCCTCTTGTGCCCCAGTCAGATTTTCGGTACTTTCCGCCCTTAGCTCCTTCTCCCTGTAGGTGCCGCCACTTGGTAGCAGGCTGTAGACCTCGTTGAAGCCTGGTGGTTTCCACGGCCTTTGAAAGAGTTTTAGAAAACACGTTGATACTACCATTTCTGAATAATTAACATAAAAGTTCTTTGAGCTTCTCCATCATCGTGTTACTTTTCTTCTGACAAAGAATAAAGTGTTTACACGCCTGGTCGCACTGGCCTGAAAAATGTAAAGGTGTGGGTGTGAACTTACAGTTTTTTCCTGCTGTGGGTTTATACCCCACCCAGAGTGCAGGGGCTAACACAAAACCCACAGCATCTTCAGAATGCTCCTGAGCTATTAGCTGTTTGTGCCTCTGCTGTTTAGGTTATTTATCTTCTGAGCATGTAGTTCAGGGATAATAGCGCCTAGTGCAGTTTCTTATAGATGGAACAGTGAAGAAAAAAAAAATATTCCTTTTCCCCCTCTGTTATGGGTAAGTTGCAGGCCCTTGCTGAAAGAATGAATAGAGGTTCTGCCTGCTTGTTTCCCCATGTGAAGTAATGGTCTGTTCAACAAGTTCAGTGTGTAGTGAACTTCAGTTTGTGGGTTAACTATCAGTTGAGGACCAGTTTGGAAATGGAGATAGATAGTTTGAAGCAGTCTGGTTTTTTTGTCTGAACACTGAAGGTCAGGTGTTTGCCTGCCACACTCTGTACCTCAGGCCCAGGACAGAATGCAAATGCCGGCAGCTTACTGTAAACCTGCCTCCAGCACCAATTAAAGCTGAACTCATGCACGTGTTGTGTGTTTTGATGTAGTGATTAATTTAGGAGTGTTCAATTAATGCTTAAAACTGCCAGGGGTACAAAAATCTGTCAGCAGCATAAGACACCCTAAGACATCACTGGGCTAGTGAGACCTGGGCAGTGTGACTACAGTACCTTGTGGGCGAAAACTTCACCTGTGATGGCGATCAGAGTTGGCAAAAAAGGCACTTGGGTNAACCTGGGCAGTGTGACTACAAGTACCTTGTGGGCGAAAACTGCACCTGTGTTTGGAAGCACTGCCAGTCACGTAGTGTCAGAGCTGTTTGCAACTCTGATAAGGATCAGAGTTGGCAAAAAAGGCACTTGGGTAGACCTGGCTTTTCAGCATTCTTTCTTCTTTATTGACAACTGTCTTCATCGAGTGACAAATTATTCTCAAAAATTACTCTCTTTTCAGTGCAGTTAGTGGTTGTCATCTCGAACTGCAGCCTGCTTCCCTCCTAATCTTAAGGAGCTGCTTTATCTTGCTGAATGCTTTTCAAGCATTGTGGCAGGCTGATTTTTTTGAATCAGGCAGCCATTTAAATGTCAGTTCTGTTGTGACTGGCTTAATAGGAGATAACTACTGCAGTTTGCAACAACTGGCTAAATGCATTATTTCAGTCTCCAACTGTAACAAAATTTTTTTCTGATTGCTGGACTCGAAAGAAGGGGATGCAGAACAGCCTCTGCTAGGCCCTCATATATTGTCAATGAGAGTAGATGTCTTCAAATGTGTAAAAGGCTTCTGAAACAGCAAGTGTGCCAATTCCTCTGGTAATTTCTGAATCCTTAAATAGAATATACAAAAGGTTATGAATAGCCTGTGTGAATATTTTCTATGGTAACTGGGTTTTATTTTTTGAACTGGTAACTAGGACAAAGATACAGGCTTTCACAAACGTTATTGCTGGATTCAATTTTCAACTCCGCAAGACGTTCAGAATGTGCTTCAGAAGGATTCCCACATACTTGAAGGTGCTAAGGTAATGTGCTCTTCTTTAATGAAATAATGTAATGAGATCTTTAATTCTGACTTGGATTGGGCACACTAACATCAAAATATTGCCATGTTCCTTCCAAGTGTGATTAAGCATTTTGCCACTTTGTGTTCTTTTTTTTTAAATCGCTAACATTTGCCCCTCTCAACTTGACTTGCCAATGTCTGAGGTCACAGATATCACTGAGACCACATAAAAGAGATCAAAACCTCCTGCTATGCTAAGCGAAAGGAATGAGTACAGTAAAACTGTTCAGGAACTGCCATGCAACTGGTTATTATTTGTAATACAGGTTTCTGCAGGTGGATTCCAACATCTCATTTGAATGTTGGGCAGTAGGGGTAGGATGACAAAGAATGTAAAACTAAACTTTGAACTTCAGTGCAAATTTCGTTGTTTCTTTGGCTATGACTTTGTAGAGGAAAAATCAGCTGCCTGCTTTCATGTGTTCAAGATAACTTTAAATTAGCCTTAGTGTACTTTTTTCCCCTACTTGCTATTCCTAGTATTTTATATGTTAGTAAAAGACACTCGTGCCATGGCTTTCCAAATACCTAGTATGCAGTGGTACTGACAGGTAACAGGACAGTATGTCAATGGCTGCCCAAAGCCATTACTAAAGTAACAGCTCTCATGTCAAAATCATTAGAAACTTGCATCTAGTATGTGCACTAAATAGGAGCAAATTACAAAGGGTGTTTTCTCTTAACAACTGACTTAGCTACTCAGATCTCGTAGTACAGAATGAAACCATAGGCAACAAGCAGGCTGGTAAAACAGGTGTGATCAATTCATGTCTTTGAAGAATTCCAAGAAACTTCAGAGATGCAGCATGTTGATTGGGATACAAGTATTTTGCTTGACATGGTTCATACTACTGCAGAAGTCCTCATAGAGGTCAGCTCTTAGGAATAGGTACTGAAGTAACCACAACCTGAGTTAACTGTCATCTTGTAAAAATGAAAGATAAAAAATGGAAGGAGAAATTAAGGAGGAGGGTGTTTGCCAACTTCAGTCTTAGACTGATCTCTCATAAATTGGGCTGAAAGTAACTAGGATGTTGTCTGTATGCAATTACCAAGATAAGTACCAGGCACAGCATAGATGGATGAGTAGCATCAATTTCTTGGAAACTGTTTTGCTGCTTTTTGTCCTTGAACCTGTAAGTTTTATCCTTGAACCTGTAAGATAGTCACATTCCCCGAACTGCCGAGACTTCAAGGGCTATACTCTCGAGAGGTGCAAGAGCTAAGAGGCTTCTTTCTAGTGAAATAAAAAGCAGAAGGCAGGCAGTAGTTAACTTTCTTCCATTTCTTCAATAATGCAAGCTTCTCTAGAAGCAAAATACGTGAGCTCTTCTCTGACTTTGTTCTAGGGTAGATTTAGACAGTTACCTGCCATTAGTTCTACTTGAAAGCACAAGCTTTTAGGATGCGTTCTGCTGATAGAAGTAGCAATTGCTGTGCAAATTATATTCAGCTTTCCCATCAGGAGCTTAACAGTTGTGGTTATGGCTCATGAAACCAAACTGGTTATAAACCCATCTTCCACTTTCTGTATCAATGTTTTAGAAGATAAGAAATGAAAAATACCAAACCTTCTTGCTTAACTAATTTGAATAACTTCCACTGTTTTCAGCTTGCTCTCAAACAGCAGCCCCCTAGAAGACGCAGTCAAAGGAAGATTGAAAGTGAGTGAGCAGCGGAAGGAGGCTTTATTTCACTAAATGTAAAGAAACTAAAATAAAGATTACTGAGAAACTATGAACGAGTACTTGTTTTTTAGAACTGAATCCAGCTGTTTCCCCTCCTTGTTCAAATCGAGTCTCCAGCCCCACTAAAGGAACACTGAATCATAAACTCCCTCGCATCCATTACAGCGTAAGACAGTAATTATATACAGCAGGAAAGCTTTTAACAGATGAAGTAAAGGTACGTACAAAAACTCAAGCTGTAGCAAGGGGTTACATTCTTACCCTGAGATGCTGGGCAACAGGGAATCGGCAAAGTTGGAGCACTTGCTAAAGAATAATTCCCTCATGAAATGTTTCAAAGTGGTCTCCATTCCTCCACTCTTCAGGGACAGCTGTCCTATGAAGAACTAATGTGTGTATATATCCATATGACAAAGCTGGGAACTGCTGTGTTACAATGTCACCCTCCTATACACATCTGATATTAAAAAAGCCTTTTGCATGAAGTCCAAGCTTGTAGTCCATTCATCTACCTCTGAAGGAGCATAGGCATTCAGTCCTTCCTCCTCTTCTTGCTCTCATGCTCATGTTCTTTAGGGCGGCTGCTATCCGATGGCCGTTTAGAACCACCGTGTTGCTTAGCTTCTTCCAGAAACTTGTCCAAACCAAAGGGATCCTCCTCAAATTGAACTGGTCCATCTCTGCCCCTCCCTCTGGTGTTACGATCAGAGTTAGAAAACTCTTTGTCAGGAACAAACCTGCAGGAGAACAAGAACACTCAGTTGACTAAAACTTCAGAGTACTAACTAAGAATGTATCTTAACTTCATTTTCCTACCTATTGGTCTTTATTCGAGCCTCTAGATCATCACCATACATGTCCTTATCCACATTTTTACTTGGCCTGTAAATGTTTTGGGCCATATCCTTGCCGCTTCTCCAAGGCTGGTCGTAAACATTATAAATTTCATCCTCTCCTCCAGCAAAGCCACTGTCCATACCCTATGAAAAAGAAAAACCAGCAGTATAATAAAATTGAGTCTGCAAAACTTCAGCTAATTGAACACCAAGACACACCGATGGTGTCACACAGGTACACAGAGATGGCACCATGTGTTTTAGCATTTATTTCAAATGAGTTCATGCACTTCCATTAGGATGCGAGTGGGGCTGGGATTAAGTCCAGAGAGCATAACGCAATCATTATGAGTCTGTCAGGGCCGCTTCTGCCCTTCTAGAAAGCAACAGGGAGGATTACAAGCCATCCCCATGTCAGAATAATGGATCTCTTCAGCATGCTCTGCCAGTACAGCTGTTTATAACAGCCAAGTACAACCATAGAAAAATGTTTATTACTCAGAATTTCTGGAAAACATGATTGAAACTGACTGATCCAAATCACACAGAGGCTTACATGAACTGTGAAAGCAGAAGTGCCTGCTTCTTCACTTTTGATTTTTGAAGCTTTCCCTTCTGCCAGCAAGTCGTTCATTGGAGACATGAAAAAGAACGACTGACAAACTGCAGGTCTATTCAGAGATTTTCAGAAGCCCAATCTACTTTTTCATCTCTGAACAGTGTACAGTTCAGGGAAAATAAATGTTGCTGTTAACTATATATATCTTCAGAAGGATTTTTAACAAGTAATAATGGGAACAGAAAGTATTTACTTGCTGCTCTCTCAGAGCAGATGTCCCTTATTCAGTCAGTACATTTGTACAAAAGAAAATGAGGTCACTGCAGCTTGAAGGCAAAACAGCTTCTTTCTCCACACTCCCCAGTGAGAAAAAAAAAACACAACAAAAATTTAATCCAGTTACAAATTCAGAACATTTCATTTTTTGGTGCATCAGCTATGGATGAAGGACACCAATAGTCTCCTAAGCAGTTATGTAGAGACTTATTTGAGCGTGTATCCATGCCAACCATGAGAGCAGGGTCCCTTTAGTATTCGAGCCATATCCACCAAGGAAGGATGATCATGTTCTCGTAGAAAGCTAAACAGCTGTGAAAAGGTATTTTTACCTTGCTCTGGTTGAAAAGCCTCTGGTCGTATTGGATTTCATTGGATGGCCTGGGGTTGGGGACCCCTAGGGCAATAACTTCACTGATATCTCTGTTCTCATTTCTCTGCAGCTTTGACCTGAATTAAAATTTTTTAGTTTCATTAGATCAGTAAACCGTATTTGTTGACATGCTCAACTGCAACTTGATCCTGTGTTAGTTGCCAACAATTTGCCTCGGGAGCCAGATTTTGACCGTTGCCCTTCCTTACTAGGTAACATTTAAAATTTGTCTCCTGGCAAAGGAAATGTTTGGGAAAGTCATGTTCAACTGGGCATGACATTTAAATTTGCTTTCCGCTGTCTGTAATTTACATCAAACTAACTTGGTCTAAAATGTCATATTTATTTTTTAAACCAGTGTAATTATATTTAAACCCATGTTATTATATTCTGGGAAGGCTGAGGAATCTAATTTTAAGATATTAGATATTTTAAGCCTCCAGAAACCATTTGTGCTCAGAAATCTCACTGGCTTGGGCAAACAAGATGGTTCAGCCCACACTCATAAATCTAAGCTAACTTCAAATGAACAGCTTCAAGAAACAAAGCCACTAGTGATACTCTCGTCTCACTGAAGTTACAGGATCTGTGTTTCAACCTCTGCTGTCAACATGTTAATTAAATCTTAATATACTCAATGTTCTAATGAAGAAAAACCCACCTAAACCCAACACCACCCGCTCCCCCCGTCACCCCCTTCCTCCTTTCACCTGGAAAATTCTGAGTTTAGAAGCGAGTACTGCAGTATGCTAACACAGTGAATGAACAGCGCTTCGTGCCAGTAGCTCCACAGGGTAAACTCAGGGGCTGACATCACACAAAGTAAGCCCAGTACTGGTTTCCCTAGCGGGGGAAGCCAGTGCCAGTACAGGAATAAAGCAGCTTTCTTTTGAGACTCACCTTTTGTCAGGGGCTGCCCTGGAAAGATTTCTGTCGTGCTGTCTCTCTTTGCGCCGGTCATGTCTGATTTCATCTCTTTCTCTGGCTTCTCCATCCTCTGAGCAAATTCAAAATTGGTCATTATAGACATGTACTTGAAGTTTGAATTAACTATGCCACAGACACTGGCACAGTGATTCGATTCAGTATGATTTTAGAGAAGCGAGCCTTAGGACTATTTTAAATGTTACACTTTAAACAAACTGAACACATGGAAAACCACAACTTTCTTATGTCACAAGAAATTAACTGTCCTCGGTGAGAGTTAATGCAGACATATCCAACAACTGTTCTAAACTCTTCAAAGTTGAGAAAATACTTGTCGACCTAAGAATTAATATATTAAAACACTTACAGATCATCATATCATACTTTTATCTCTTAGGTGTAAAAACATCATTCAAGCACACAGGCATCTAAGTGTTCGGAAGAACATTCTATGACTCAGTATCATAGAATCACTCCAATCGGAAAGGAGTTTCTAGGTCAACCTCCTGCTGAAAACAGGATCAATGCTGAATTCAAACCGGGTTGCTCAGGGATTTGCCCACTCAGGTGGGCAAAACCTCCATGGATAGAGATTGCCAGCCTCCCTGGGCAACCTGTCCCACTGCTGCTTGTCCTCATCATGAAAATTTTTCTCCTCACACGCAGCTGGAATCTCCTGCTTCACCATTTTACCGCTGTTTCATTCTTTCACTGTGCAGCTCAGTAAAGAGTTCTGATGATCTCGTTTTAGATATGGCAACGCTCCCATTAGATGCCCCCAAAGCCACATCTTCTCCTAGCAGAACAAGCTTCAATCTCTCAGCACCTCTGGACTAGACAGATACTCTAGCCCCTGATCATTTATTTTGATGGCCCTCCACTGAACTCACTCCAGTTTATCAATGTCTGTCTTGTACCTGAGGGCCCATAACTGCACACAGTGTTCCAGATGCAGTCTAACAAGTCACCAGTGAAAGGAAATGATCGCTTCTCTTCACCTACTAGTTACACTCCCATGAATACAGTTTAGTGTGCCCTTAGCATCACTGCTGCCAGGGTACACTGCTGGCTTACATTCATAGAATCATAGAATAATTGAGGTTGGAAAAGACCTCTAGGATCATCAAGTCCAACCTCCTACTCAGTGGCTCCATGATCACTAGACCATGGCCTGAAGTGCCATATCCAGTCGCCCTTTGAACACTTCCAGGGATGGTGACTCCACCGCTTCCCTGGGCAGGCTGTTCCAGTGCCTGACCACTTCCTTCAGTAAAGAAATCCTTCCTAATCTCCAATCTAAACCTTCCCTGGCACAGTTTGAGGCCATTCCCTCTTGTCCTATCATTAGTCACTAGGGAGAAGAGGCCAACACCCACTTCACTACAACCTCCCTTCAAAGAGCTGTAGAGAGCAATAAGGTCGCTCAGTCTCCTCTTCTTCAGACTACACAATCCCAGCTTCCTCAGCCTCTCCTCATAAGACATGTTTTCCAACCTTTCACCAGCTTTGTCATCCTTCTCTGTACCTGCTCCAGCACCTCAATGTCCTTCTTAAACTGTGGTGCCCAAAAACCTGGACACAGTTCTCAAAGTGCAGTCTCACCAGTGCCGAGTACAAGGGCACAATCACCTCCTTACTCCTGTTGGCCACCCCATTTCTGATCCAGGCCAGGATGCTGTTGGCTCTCTTGGCCACCTGGGCACACTACTGGCTCATGTTCATCCGGCTGTCAGCCAACACCCCCAGGTCCTTCTCTGCCAGGCAGCTCTCCAGCCACTCATCCCCAAGCCTGTATCTTTGCATGGGGTTGTTGTGACCAAAGTGCAGGACCTTGGCCTTATTAAACCTCACACAGTTGGTCTTAGCCCACTGATCCAACCTATCTAGATCTCTCTGAAGAGCCTTCCTGCCCTCAAGCAGATCAACACTCCCACCTAATTTCATGGCTGATCAAGTAGAGACATGAAGAACAGATGTCATGCTTAGAAATTACCATTGATACTTAGGTATTATCAATTATCAGGTTATTTCTCCAAACCCACACCCCCATAGCATCTTAATACCAAAGAAATGTACCTTTTTCAACATGGGTTTTGATCCCAGCTCTTCTCTCCCTGGCTTTCTGAGCCATTTCTCGGAGCTTTTCCTCATGTTTCTCCTTTTCTTTCTGAGCCATCTTCCTCTCCACCTGGGCACGCATCTCTACAGCCTCCCGAGCCTACACATGTAACACACAGGTAAGAAGACAGAAAGCTAGCACCTAGGATGCAAGCAGGTCTTCTGTCCTAAGAGTTTTCCAGGGCAGGAAACACGGCACAAAGAGGAAGTTCAAGGCCAGACAGCCACAGCAGTTAGAGCTGAGAAACAAGACCCATGACGGCCAATAATTCAACCCACACTGAGCCACTGATTCAAAGACATTGGGGATAGTACCTTATGTCTTATGTTAGCCAACAAGTAGGACAAATCAAAATGCTATAGGTGATTCACAGCCAATTTTCACAAGGAAAAACATACAAAGAAGGTAAACCCGTATGAAATAAAATAGGTTAAAAAAAAACCAAACACCTGACCTTTCTGTCAGCTATGTAGAGAGCCTCAGCAAGCTTGGCAAAGTTTTCATTGATATGAACAGTCTGTAGTCCCCTGCCATCTGCAGCCAGACGCTTATCTAATGGAATGGTGTAACCCTACAGTGAAAGCAGAAAGGCAGTTAATGACAGAAAGTAACACTATTTGTAATAACAAACATGATTACATTTATTGTGCAAGAAAACAAACACACACACAAAACCCACAGCCCGTCATTAATAGGCCTCAATGGACCTCCTTTACTTGTACTTCAAATTTATACTGAGTAATACGAAGCTTTGCTCTAATTCCACACTTCCCCACACCTGAATCATTTCCCTTCAAGTTAATTTTAGTACGTACAACAGGTTTTGATGGATAAGGTCCACTCTTTGTGTTAAGCACAGAGAAAGGCTTTCTCAGTCTCTAAGCTGTTTTACCACTTGTGCTTAAAAACTGTTTTCCCTAAACTGTTTCCATACCTGCTAAGAGGTTAGCTGATTCAAAACGAGAAAGTAAGGGGCAAGGCTCAGAGGAGAACTGAGACACTAAATGCCAATTTTGCTTTCAGAAGCTAAGACCTAACATTATTTATAGATGATATTTTAAGATTCCTTATCAAGATCTACAAATCTTTTGCTTCAGTTTTAGCATCTGTAACCTAAAATTTCATCTAATAATTAGCATCAGTCCCAGTTATACAGCTGTGTTGGGGTAGAAAAAAAATAGCAACCAAATAAGCAGCTTTTCCTTCCTCCACTTGAAGAAGCTGCCTCACAACAACAGGTTGGCGGGTTTGAGAATGATTAGACCAGTTACTGCAGCAAATTATAAATACTCCCTTCTCTCTGAACATAAACTTACTGGCTGACAACAGTCAAAGGAACAGGACATACCCACTCAAAAAAGGACTAAAAATAGCTAAGCTAACCAGTTATGAAAATTAATTAGTGAAAGAATGTAACAGGGAGAACTTGCCAGAAACTTGTACTGAAGTATTAGACATAAATCTGCTTGGTTCTCTATGAATTACCCATCTCTCTTTCAGTTTAGATGGCTTCACTTTGTGAGCTTCAGAGATTTTGGTTTCAGACTCCACATACTGCATTATTATGGGGATTTTAACTAATACAATTTTTTCCTCTCAAAATGCATGATCCCTGCCATGAAATAATATATTCTCTCTTAGCTCTGTACTCTTGACAATTTGACAATTGTTCTAAGCCAAAGGGAAAAAACCCTGAGTTGTACAATCGTGTGTTCTCCACGACAGAAGCAGCCAGTTTATCTAACTCTAGAAGTTTTTAATCAGTATTACTTAAGACTGAATCATTCACAGAAGTCTTCCAGCAGGGTGCAACATTAGAAAAATGAATTTATGACAACTTAATTACCTTTGCATTTTTCCAGTTTGAAATGCATGGAGGTATTTTCCACTCTTGCTGCTCTTTCACAGTCATCTGATTTAAGAGAAGAAGCAATGTCATCTTTAGATTTCTAACAAAAGGAAATATCATTTTCTTTCTCAAAGGCAGCTACAAAACTATTGAAATAAATTAGAGCA
Organism: Baryphthengus martii; assembly: GCA_013396935.1. Lineage (NCBI taxonomy): Eukaryota > Metazoa > Chordata > Aves > Coraciiformes > Momotidae > Baryphthengus > Baryphthengus martii. The sequence continues at coordinate 84,203 of VWZK01002972.1, forward strand.
CAAAGTTCAGGACAGTGCTCCAAAAACCCCAACACTTCTTAGCAGCAGTAAGATGTTGATTTCCGTACTGTACTTTTGCCAACACTGGCTAGAGTCACAACAGCTTTTCAGCCATCCTCTTAAAACTTTTGTCACACAGGCCAGAAGTCACAGCCACCTTGTTAACATTTACACATTTAATGGCAGTTCAAGTTGTAGGAAATTGATGAACCACCACTACACTCACATCTCAGGTGGAGCTAATCCTTACGGCATTTCATACCTTTCTACTAGGAGAGTGCATTACAGGTGCTGGAGGAGAAGGTGGTCCACGTGGAATCTTCTTGTTAATTCTGAACAATTAAGAAAACAATTACAATTGGTATGGTGTATATGGAAATACACTTCAGAATCTTCTATTTGCCACAAACAAGTTTTGAATAGTTACTTGAATCTTGGAGGCTCCATAGGGTCCTTCTGCATTTCCACCATCCGAATAACTCTCTGTTTTGCTCCAGAGTTGAAGGCAACGCCTTGCTGAGATGGTGTGTACCTGAATAAAACCATCAAAGTGCTCAGTTCAGTGCACACAGCTAGGGATTCCTTGCCCACCTCCATTTTTATTCAGTTCACTGGTCTAGCAGCATTTTCATTTTATTCACTCCAGTTTCAGACTTTTCCACTGTGAATGCCAGGCGTGGGTAATTGCACAGAGGATACTGGACCAAATGCAGAGAATCAATGACACCAGACAGAATGTATCTTCCCAGTGCTATATTCTGCTGTTTCAACCTAGATTCCGAAGTAGAATTAAAACTAATAGAGTACCCAGAGCATGTCACAATACGATACCTACGTCTGTGAATCCCTGGTGACTACTTACTGGTTAAGAAAATCTTCACGTACTTTTTTCCAGAATTCACCTCAGGCCAAGTCTAACCCTGCCACAGAATTTTTCCTGTTTGCAGCAGAAAATCATCTTAAATGAGTATCAGTCTCCTAGTAATTCTAATTCTTTCCAATTGCTTGTTTTAGATGAGGGAAGAACTTAGTTACATGCCTTGTCTTGGCTTGAAACTCCCCGTTTTCAGAGCAGCAGCATTAATAGTGCTCCCTGACAACTCTGTATTCTGTTGCCAAAACAGTAACCCCTCCACAAAGTGCCACAGCTCGTGACACGTTAAGACATATTTCAGCACACTTCAAACTAGATTATCATGAGTGGGTTAATTCAAAATACATAAGCCAGTTTCGTATTACTTCCAGAAGAAAGACGTAACTTCTCAGAAATTCAAGGAATATCCCAATCTTAATAATTTTATACATACCAGCACCTCACACAGACACCAGCACTACGTACCGGATGTACTGCGCAGGAGCCAGTTTGTCAGCGGCTCGAACTGGCATGGCTGCTGCAACTTTTTGGGAGACCGATTTCTCCAAGGCCGCTCTTGTCTTCTCTGTTATCTGAGGACAAAAACACCACAGTATGCATCTCATTACCTATGCAAGACATGCAACGTACCACTGATAACCAGGCACATCACTGCACGTACCTCTCTAATTGTCTCCTCATCTGGTCTTTGCAGTTCAGGATCATCCATGTTCATGACCTCTTTTGGCACCAGATCTGTGTATTTGCTGTAAATAACCTGGAAGACATAATGTTTTATTAGTGCTGGTAAATAGGAATAAATGTACACATAGAAAAGTAAACGTTTCAGGCCTAGATTATACTTTAGGTACCAACCGAAACTTTTATAGAACTCTAAATGCATTACAATTACATATTCTTTGATGACTCCCACAGAACAAGAATATACTCTGGACCCCGTTTTACAGATGGAATACTTGAGGAAAAGAAGCGATCTCATTAAATACAATTATGTAAATCAGTCTCAGAGATGGGATTAGATACCAGTTTCCTGCCTCCTCTTCCCACCTTTCCCCTTTTTCAGATTTCACAAGACAGACAGACAAAAAAAAAAAAACTCCACATTTGTACACCTGTTTTCAAAGATTATTTAAGAATTTGACATGTTTTCTTCAGCATCTAGAGTTCTTTTATTTCATGATGTTTGCTATTTTCATGAAACAATAAATCATTGAGAAATTTATTCTTGACACTTTCCCTTATATAGGTACTTCAGTCTTCATACAAGATGCAGCTAGCTGTCAGTAGCTTCAAGCCCCAATTTTAAACACAGGGAAAGAACGCTATTAGATGGCTGCAGTGAAAAATTATATTGCATTAAGACTTCACATTTGTCCAGTAAAATAACATCTGAAAGTCTTAGTTCAAAGGGTTAAAAGTAATTACAACTATTATTTCAACTTCATTAAAAAGTGCATGTCCAGCTATGAAAGTGACCTTTAGCCTCAGCGTTAATTTGTCATACAAGAGCCATTTACTGCTTCTCAGCCTTCACTCCTGAAATCCTTTGAATTATTATCAGCAATATCCTAGCTTCTCAGATGCTGAATGAAGGACATCTGAAGAGTAGCGTTCCTCTAACAATTAAGACTAAGTGTCTTGCTACATGAAGAGCAAAGTATGCTGAAAAAATTCAGAGTATCCCAGAAGATAAAGATAAAAAAGATCTAAGAGGTGCTCTGAAAACTACAGTACACTGAGAGACAAATGGGCTACATGAACTATGTAAACTCTGAAGTATTGCATGCAAATGCCAAGCTGCGTTAATACAGAAGAAATCTAGAATATAGATTAAACTAGCCTGAAAATAGATTAAAAAAATGTCTCCATCAAACACTTGAGTGTTCTAATTGGTGTCCTTTTTCGAGGTGCTATAGACAGGCAGATAAAGATGCTGCACTGTGTTGTTTTTCTTGATACTTACCTTATTTTAACAGTAATGTTGAGACATTTCATTAATCCAAGATGAGGAGGAGATTCAGACTGTTTGATATTGTAGTATGCCTATCCACTACCATTTTTCATTTATGAAACTTAAAAGGAAGCATCAGCCCGTGTTTCAGATACTTCATTTTGATTGCTACTGAAAAGCAGAAATTCCTTCTAGGCAGAAACGAAATGCTCAATTTTTGGTACAGCTACATAATTTCCTGTCTGTCTGGGGCAGCCTTAACAGGCAGCAATTAGAAATCAGCGCGCTGCTCACCTAACTAGTTGTGCAAGACACTGTAGCTCATGGCAGGATCTAGACATCAATCACATTCAGAGTTTCACAATACACCTGACAGACACCAGTATCTTGGCAGAAATTTCTTCATTGTAACACACAAATCCCTCTTCTCAACGTATTTTATTCTACATATCCACATCAGCCCTCTACACTGCTCATCAATCCTGTATAAATCAAGAAGCTACTGTGAAACATTGAAGAATGAATTCCTTCCCTGTCCAAGAATGATTTCTCCATATGAAGCATATAATATTTCAGAAGTCATTACAATTACCTGGTTGTAAGCCTGTCACACATACCAGAGAGAAAAAAAAACAACAGTGGTAAGCTCTCAAACCAAGCTCTACCAGAGAGTAAAGAATTTATCAGTAAAGAATGCTTTTGATTATTTTATTTATATTTGGGTTCTCTTGGCCTGTTCCATTGCTGGTGACTGGAGTTCCTTAAACAAAAGAACTACACTCTCATAAGTGTTTCAATTGAATCCACAACCTTGAGACAAAGCTGTAGGTAAGGTTTGTGGTTCTTTTCCCCCCCCTCCTTTAACATCTAAGGTAGAGCCTTGGGTCATCAAAAAGAAATCTATACTCGTGCACTGAAAAATCCTCTTTGTCAGAAAAAAGTAAAGGACCTAATAGTTCCATCCCTTGATTTCACTCTTCTGTCTTAATAAAGACACAAGAGACAATTATACGTCCTTATTTTCCTAGTAAGGGGACACAGCATGAATCTCACCAAAACGTATCAATTGTTGCACTATTTTAGCCTGGCTTTTATTAATGTGAGTAGATCAATTATTGGAAGAATCTATAGCAGCCAAGTCCTAACCACACAGCTAATACTTTAAATTGTTCATCTGAACAACCAGACAGAACTCCATCCTTGGATCCATAAGGTCACGCACCCAGGTTCATCAATATTACACAGCATTCCATGTACAGCAGAGTTTCCAGCAGCCCCAAACAGAAGCCTTGTCAGAGTATCTCATATGTCACCATTTGCCAGGAAAATTCTCTGCAGCAACTATTTTTTTTTAAGTATGTAAAGGAACAGATGCAAGAGAGAAGAACCACTGCAATAGCAGAAAGTGGTTACAAGCCATCTATGTATAGCGCCCAGGTGATGGAACTTCTGCCTCTACAAGAAGGCAGAACCCTAAATTCAACTTCAAAAAAATCCATAAGCTGCAGCAAAAGCAAAATTTGCTTCTTAACTCAGACCAAACAAATAACTTACAGAACAGGATCAGAAACTCCATCTCATTTCTGTCAGGCTACTAAGTGACTGTTTCTAGTAACTACTAAGCTTGAAGTATTAAGATTGAAGAAATATTTGAATTACAACTGCAGCTCTCAAGATAACAAAACTTCTGTATGCAATCCTCCTGATACCATACTATCAGAAGTTCTCTCTTACAGAAAACATTCCACATTATTCAACTCAACACAGACCACTGAAGAACTGCTCCCTATGACATCCCTGACAACCCTCCCTCTCTCCTATAAAATAAATTAAGCAACAGTAGTTCCACCACCTCCAATGGAAATGTTTCAAATCTCTATTTTTCCCCACTTTTAGTCCTCCTTGAATCACAACACTTAATGTTTAGTCTAAACATTTCCATGCAGCTGGATGCAATCAGAGTCAAGTTGATCCAGAAGACAGATCTTAGGGGTAGGAAACCCTAATTCCAGTTCTACAGGACCCAGTTTTGGAAAAGCCACACATCTCTTCCATGCTGGTAAGTATGGCTACAAAACAAGAACAGTACTAGATGTCATAGGGGAAGTTAATGAATGCTGGTACACATCATGCCGATCTTCACAAATCCAATGTGACCAAAGTTAACAGCTTAAATTTAATTTTACCTGTTCCAAGTATTTTCCTAACTCTGAGCCAAATAAGGCACAGCAAAAGATTAGTAATTTTTGCCTAAAGCCCACTATCATTTCTAGTTCTTTTTCAAACACATTTAGATCCCAGTCTGAACAGCTTTATTATATGCAAGTTAAATCTCATCCTACAGGTAAGTAAAGATGTATTTGACAAGTTGTAGTTAACCCTTCAGTTTTACATTAACTTACTCACTTCTGCTTACTTGCCCTACAGCTTCCCCAGAATCAGTATGATTTTGACTTCTTGCCTACTTACCACCTCCAAAATACTTTTTATGCTTTAGGATAAGTCAATTTTCTATTTAGTATCAAATATTTAGTCACAAAAGCCTGTAAGTGTAATTAATGTTTTAGCACCTTCGTCTTGACATATAATTCAAGACACTACATGAAGTCTGACAGAACCCCAATGAAAGTCTCCTCAATAAATATATTGTCGCTACTGTTGTGTCTTTTTAGTCTGAGTACTTTCTCTCACATGACACCATGGGCTCTGAACTAATTTTTTTTCAAAGGTACTGCAGTAACTTACAATGCACAGGATAAAGATATCCAAGATGGGACACTTTTTTGACACTTGGAGTGTTAGTTAAAAATAAAATCTATTAGCATTATCTTTCTGCAACTTTGGCAATTGCATGACTAATTTAAAATACAAAAAAATATCTGTTAAAAAAGAAAGATTTTCTCTGATAACCCGAGTGAGCATTCTAAGTGTTTTTTTGTTTGAAAGATAAAGTACACATTTTATTTTTCTGTTCAGATAGGTTTTCTTCCTTCCTGATGTGCAGTAAGACATGAGGCATATTACATCGCCATAAGCTGTTTGAGGCATCCTAAATTGAAGCAGAAGTCAAATTACTTTGAAAACAGCTATTCATATCTATTAACTAAAACACCCTTTTTAGTTAACTCTCTTCTTAAATTTTCTTTGTGTTACCCTATTCTTTACAAGAAACATTTGCTAAAACAAGCAGCTGGTCATAAACTTGGTCATGCCTCAGCAGTTTTCCAGCCCCCAACACCTACTTAAGAAAAGTCAAGTTTTCCTGTAGTCCTCTCTGTTACATTTGAAAAGGCAGATGTAATACTCCTTGAAGCGGACTTAGGAGACACAAATACCTGGTCTCCTCAGTAATACTAGTTAGGACTTCAAAATAAAGTGTCATGTCTTTGCCTAAGAAAGGCTACTGTATACAGGAAATCGAAGTTGGTTCCTATTAAACTCGAACAAAATCTTGCTATCACTGGCCTTAGCACAAAAATTTCGGAGTACAACAACTGGCAATACTTTCTGCTGCAATTAAAAAAGGAAGAAGAAAAGCCCCACAAAACAAAAGAGGACTCAACAATACTGAAAACAGCCAGAAGTGTCAAATGTTAAATTAGTAAGACACACAGTACAGTATTCTGAAAGCTAAACTGTGCTTTCTGTCTTTTTTTTTTTCCGCCCCCTCTCTCTGCACACTGAAATGAGGCTGCCTGCGATCGAACCTGTTCTCAGTTCCCGGCCTTCACTGGAAAGCTCTCTAACGAAAGCTGCTAAGCTATCAAGTTCTGTGGAGAGACTCTCACCATTTCTCCCCTACTTTTTAATCACATAACAGAGAAGATCACATAGCGATCCCAGTCAAAACGCTCCTGTCTGACGCTTTTCCCATTCTTAAACTTTAAAGACAGGACACAATCCATTTTGACTAATGCCAGACCAATCAGTTTAAATATATGCAATGTGTACGCACAACTTTTCCAGGTTGTCTACATATTTGAGGAAATATTACCTTGTCCTTTGATTGTCCTTGGCGAGCAATTGCATCGTATTTTATTTTCCCTTCTGCATCCACCTGAACAGCCAAAGCATTGGACATTTTCTTCTTTCGGCCCATATCCAACGGATATTGGGCCACGTGAATTTCTGGGAAAGCACCTCCATCTCCAAAATCCTACACAAAAGGAGAAGCAGTGAACGACTGAAAGACAAAAGCACAGTATAATATCTGCAAAGGTGAGAAATGTAGTGAAAGAGTGGACTAGTTTTAACAAAATGAAACATTACCAGGATGCTCCAGTGACTTTATAGTCCACTGCTCTCTTACCAGCTAAAATAACAGAACAAGAAAAGACACTGAAGTGCACAGACATCTTCCAATAATTATTCCCTGCAGAGAGCAAGAGTCCGTATCACTGACTAGAACATGCAGGCACGACTATGCTACAGGTAACACACGATTAAGTATTGAATTTGCATGTGAGTTATTAATTAGATATTCAAGAATTTACCTAACCAAAAGGCCCCTTAAAGCAGAACATCCTGACTCAGCAATACCAAGGATCCAGACAGAATTGGTACTATCCATAAAACAACTTCAGGACACATTTTCAAATGCAAATCTTCAGAGGAAGCATTTGCTTAAAGCACCATGAGCATCTCCCCCCTCCCTCTGTTGCAATAGCTTCTGTGGAGTCTGACAATGATACAGGTCAAAGAAGAAGAATAGGCATCTTGGGTAGATTCATCTCTCCCCATGCTCACCACATGACCAAATCGTTAATATCACTGCAACAGAGAGCGTGGAGTGAGGCTGGAATGAATGAGCAGAACACTTCCTTCCAAAGCTGAACGTGCTTCTGCCATCTCTAAGTGCTCACTGAAATAGAGCTTCAGTTATTTAATGTCTTCCACATAATGTCCCACACTGAACAGTCAGTTACAGAATCAATGGTAAAGTATGAGCCTCAAAATAAGTCAGTCATTTCTCAAAATTTTTTGTGTAACCCTTTATCTATGAAGAATAGATTTTGGGTTTTCCAACAACGTCACTCCAGGATCACTGGAGAAAGGTAATACTTTGAAAACATTTACTGTTCTTGAAGAATCTGCATTTGTTTCTGAGGCAGAAAGGAATCCTTAACAGACATTTTGAGATGTCTATTACTTTGTGGCGCAGTGATGCCGGAAACTCTTTGAAAACCTTCACAACCTGACTTCTTCAGAAGCTATTTTACTAACATATAGAAAGAATAAGCATTAAAATATTAACTTTAGTAATTAACAGTGTAGGAAGGGAAACCTAGACGAGGTATAATCAAGGTACAATTTTTAACATCCTATGCTTTATTAAACGCTGAACCTACATAAAAATGTTTTCTTTCAGTGAACCACTGGTACTACTACTTGAAGCCACCTGATCTAGCACTAAGGATCACCAGGGTACAGTGATGGATTCATCTTTACAAAAATGGGACTCAAATGAGGGCAAGGCTGTTCCTAGGTCAAGAAATTATGGTATTGGGGAACAATGCAGGGTCATAAATGAGCTACAGGATCAAAACCTCAGCAGCACGTCCCGACAGCGTTGGCTTGTCACTTACCAGGGCAGGTGTCAGACATTCCTGTCAAGCACCATTTCAAAATATTCAAGGTTTTATGGCTCACAGCAAAAAACTGTGCTAGAACAGCTCCGTAATCAGGCCCACACATCTGTATTTTCCCTTCCACCTTTTAACATTTCCAGTTGAAATTACATTAAACTGGCAAGTTTCCTTTCAACTCTAACAATTTATCCTCCAATGACAGCTATCTTTTGTTACACTAAGAACTGCATACACATGAGCATTCTCTTCTCTGATAGACAAATTCACGTACTGCAGCTCTAATCTGGAATGAGTATTTAACAATTAATGACGGAGGAACAATAGAGATGTCTATCTTGGAGGATCCCTTCCTCCACAGACTGTGACCTGAAAGAACCATACACTTATTTCCATATTACAACACAACAGTCTCTGAAGGGAAGAATCCTTGTAACATCCTGTTTACCATCAAATGCCTTGAGCAGTCGGGTGAATTAGAACAACTTCCTTCAACCCAAGAATATATCGAGCAATCCAGATGGAAATGCTGGATATGACAAGGCTTTGCACAATTCTGAGCCATGCTCAACATACTCAAGAGTTTATTTCTACTTCAAAAAATGCACTGTTTTCTTCTCCCATTAGCAGACACGCTAGTACAGTTTGGATTTAAATAGCTACCTCCAGCACCCGTGGTATCCATCCTTTTCGGTAACCATACGGGGGAGGCTCCCTTCGTGATGAGACTAGAGCAGTCTGCCTAGATCTTTGAGCTCTTGCTCTTTCTTCCAGTTCCAGCTGGTCTTGAGACAGCTGGGTTGGAGCTGGTAAAAAGCTGCACATCCACAGACAAACATCAAGGGGAAAAAAAAGACACAGACATAAAAAGTTAATTCCAATGATTTCACTCAGTGACACTCAACAATGTTTGAGTCTACTCCTAAATCATTGTTTTCTCTACAATGACTCCATATAGATTAAGAAACAATTTATGAAACTTGAGTTTTGTACTCAAAAGCCTGAGGGCAGTGACTTACGAGATTACAGGGGCAAAAGCAACATGTGCTCTCCTGGCATTCTGGAAGACTCCTATAAAAACCGGTATGTGACAATGCCCATTCTCCAACAGGAACGTCACAGCCGCCCTCCTTAACGCCAGATATCTCTCGGCCCAAGCCACGAAATCGAACTCGAACTTCTTGACTTCCCCATTCTTCAGCTCACCTAGACCTACAGGGCCCTTTTGCGCGTTTATTAAGCGCCTACTGAAACACTTCGAGGAAGTCGGCGTTCCAGGGCAGCCACTGAAGCTACACCCCCGAGCCTTGCGAGAGACGCAGCAGCTTGTAACAAAGACCTCTCGCCCTCGCTCACGGCGAGGAAAACTCGACAAAATCCCCGCGGATCCGACCGCCTCCAGCCGAGGCCGAGAAGCTCCTTCTTCCGCCAGAAAACAGACGAAGGAGACAGAACCCCGAACCAGTGGCAGGGCCAAACGCTCCCTTCTCAGCGGGGCAGGACAAAGCAGGGCAGGGCAGCTCCCTCAGTTACGACCAGGCCCAGCCCGGCCCTCGCCGTCCTCCCTCCGGGCGCAACCCGGTCTCCTCACGGGCCGGCGGGCCCACNCTGGCGGCCGCAGGCCCCCCGCGACCTGCCGTCTGGCGGCCTGCAGGCCGAGGGGCCCCGCAAGCAAGGAGCGCACTGTGTCCCCTACTTGGTACCTCCCGAGCACTGCCGACCTCGGCACAGCTGCGCGGAGGAGATGGACCCGATGCAGATGGTGCGGTTTTATAATCTTCTCATCTGCAGGGCTGACTCGTCCTGCAGACCAAATTCATCTGCTACAATTTCTAGGATGGGGGAGATTTGCAGGACAGTCCTGTTGCGGTCTTTCTATACCAATACTCTTGTTTTGTTATCTCCAGTGGGAATCGGACTCCAGCTTTGGCTTTGCATTGTGATGACAACAGCTCTGTCATCACCTTTATGAATGACAGATACTTCCCCTTCTCTCTGAGACAGACGGCCTCTTACAAGCATTTTAGAGAAAGCTGAAGATACAGGACTTTGACTTACATTGTTTATCAATAATTTTCTTGAGCAAAACATCCATCATCTCTCCCACCCTTTTCAGTCAGTCATTTAGCAACAGAATCGCTGTTGTCACATCTGGAAACATTGCCCTCTGGTTCAGGAGCCTCCTCTTGCTGTCAGAAGTTGCCAGGGTCTCTTGTCTCCAGCTGTTATACTAGTGTCAGCTGAAAAAAATATCTTTTCTCCCTCCTACTTTGTCATTTCTCCTTCTTCCTTTGTTGTGACGCATTATTTAATGCCGTACGGTAAATACACAACTTTGTGAGCTATTTCACAACAGTTTATACCACAGACACAATACAAAATCATTGCTTAGAAGGTAAAACTGTAGGTGAGCAATCTGCTTCAGCAATCTTCTGAATCGATCACCTCTGTGCATCTTCACGTATCTCCTTGTCAAAGGTTGGAGCTGGACCAGCCACGAGACAAATGACAGATGAGCCTTTTACCTTCTGCACCCCGCAATGTGGTACACAAGCTTTAGCAGTGACCTTGGTCGGCACGGGAGCAAGTATAAGGAGGACCCTTTCTGCACACCGATCCTTGGTAGTAACTGTAAATATCAAGTGTTACCACTGCTAGAAGCAGATGCCATCTGCAAAAATCTGCCATTAGCTTCAGGAAATGCCATTAGTTAGAACAGACTGAGCTGAAAAGTAAAATCACTCAACAGAATTAGTTCTGTTCTAGCACAAACCAGGACACAACTAATTCTGGACTTTTTCTGAACCAGGCCTGGTAATAGTTCAAGGACACCAGCTCTGGCAGAGCTTTGATGGAAAGAAACATTAGGCAAGGAATGGTTCTGAAATCCTTAAACACATTTTCTCCAAATATAAATCTGTCTCTAAGAAAGAAGGATTAATTCTTTTTTTTTTTGTTTTTACCACCATATTTTTTGCCTAACATTTCTGGACAATAATGCTATCGGGTTTCCACATACTTCTCTTTTCACCAAAAGACTATGCCAAAAAGATCCTCTGTATGGTGAGCAAGATGTTGAGGCTCTGCAGGAGACTTAGTCCTTGGCATGGCTGCCAGCAGGACATTTTTCAGTTTGATGCACAAGCTGGTTTGATACCACAACTGGTTTTGGGAACATATTTCTGATGCATTACAAGGAGTCTTTTGGGGTAGATTTAGGCTGTTAAATCCTCTGCACCTTTTTTATCTAGTTCAGCACTTTTCACTTTTGCAAATGCAGAATTAAATGGTTCATGAAATATAACGAATGAAGATAATTCAAAGTAATGGAATAAGGTATTGTTAATATCAGATAGCTGTATGCCTAACAGTCGCTGCACATTGGGGATAAAAATGATCAAAATAAATGGCACTTCTTAACTCCACGGACAAATTATGCTACAGGTAAGATGCTAAACAGTGAAAAAGAAGAAATTTACCTAGCTGGGAAGGTAACATTGCCTTAGGATTTACAGGCAGCATTCAGAAGGAATAATTATAGCTGAGGAAAAAAAGATCAGAAGGTCTATTAGTGCTTTTGTAAAAATCTTTACATTTTTCAAGCTATATCTGTATTCTCTGGAATGACTGGAGGGGAGGCTGCTTTAATTTATATTATTTGTAATACTTTGTAGAAAAGTAAACTTTCTCAGGCGAGAATGATCCTATGTACTTGTGTAACAGCTTCCAGACTCCAGGCTGTTTTGCAAACATTTTGGGAGCATTCCACTCCTGGCTGTTAAACATCTTGTTTTCACACAGGTGATGGTGGCCCACTGACACTTCCCAACGACCTACAGAAAGAAGTGCAGTACCCTTTAGCCACCAACAGCTTCAGCAAACAAAGTAAAAGGGAAAGTTTTTTGCCAACAGAAATTTTAAGTGAGAGGCATGGAGGTGGTGTGCAACTGTCTGAACTGCTGTTGGGCAACGAGGTTGGGCAAAGGCCTTGAAGGAACAAAATACTATTAGAAGTGGATTTTGCAGCTCACCTAAACCACACGTCCTGGTTTGAGCTAGAACAGAACGACTTCTGTTAATGGAATTTTACTTTTCAGCTCAGCCCCTTCTAACTAAGTGCGCTTTCTGAAGCTAACAGCAGATCTGTGCAGGCAGTGCCTGATTCTAGCAGTGAGATTGCTCCATGTTTAGAGTTACTAACAAAGATCAGTTTGTAGACCAAGGTCACCGCTAAATCTGGTGCACCATGCTAGGGGTGCAGAAAGTAAAAGGCTGCACCTGTGGGGAGGAGAGGCCAGGACAGGTGACCCTATACTGACCAATGGGGGATTCCATCCCATACTCAATATAAAGTGGAGGGATAAAGAGGGCTGGGGTTTAGGAAGGACTCTGTTCTACCTTTGAGTCCTGTCTGTGTGTTCCTGAATGTATTTCCTGAATCCAGTTTCTGTCTGCTGCTGAGTGCAGTCTTGGACTTCTCTGGTGCCTGCTCCACAGCATCAGTGGTGATGTAATTACTATTGGGGGGGGCTGGGTCTAATATTGGCTTTGTATATATTTGATTTTAGTATTATTAGTTTCATTACAGCTGTTTTAGCCTTCCTTGTTAGGCTAGCTCTCTGGTTCCACAAACTTACGGGACCACCTGCTTTCTGGGAGTGTTTTGGCCTCTTTTCTTGTGCCTTCTCCTGCACATGAGGAATGTCTGGTGTGAGACTTTCCAGATACTTGCCATGTTCTTCATCAAAGCAAATCCAAAAAACAGGTTGATTCTCAGTAGAGAGGACTGATATTCACCTTCTGTCCTCTGTTCAGAAAGTCTGGCTGCCCTTCCTGCTCTGTGCCTGGGACAGAAAGGCCTGAGTCTTTGGGTTTGTTTCTGTATTTCATGAGATTCACACCTGGGATGCAAAGGTCTTCAACAAGAATGAAAGGGAAATGCTTTTTGCTTTTCATCTCTCACAGCAATTTGGGCTAATCTGAGATTTAATTTATTCACCAGTTGAAAGGGAAATCAAGCCAGCATCTTTCTTTTGAGCCAAGCTGTTTCTTGTGTGCCCCTGGTGAAGGCTCACACAAAGGAGCTCTGATCACTCTAACTAGGTGCTTGTTCTAATTATAGAAAGATTTAGCATTGGTTACATAATTGCCCACTGCACATTGGCACACTGCATTGTTATACTACAAAAGCCTCTTTTTTTTTTCTTTTTTTTCACCTCTCTGCAGCAGACCCAGCGTCAGCCTGTTTAACTGAGAGCTGCAAGGAACAGAATTAATCTGAAGCAACCTCCCATAGCTTTTCCAGGAGAGGCCAACAAAAATCAGATACTGACCTCCTCCCTTTGATGGGAGCTTTGCCAACACATGGGATCTAGCAGTTAAAAGAGGGGATTGATAGCCTGGCCCACGGTCTTATACATCCTGGGTAGAAGCAGTGAGCTGTGATTGAGGAATGAGTGTTTGTGCTGAGGTTACGGTCTCTGTTTTGGATTTTTATGTGCAGTAGCACAGTAGCTTTAAATGGATACCCTGCTATTATGCTCAGTGTCAGCCTGAGCGTTGGAGGTTGTGAATTTGCAAATGCAAAAATCTATAGCAAAACTTCCACAGGCTCTAGGAGATACAGGAGTAGATCTTTTTTCCCCGCCCCATATTTCTAAACTTATCTTATTCTGTCATTCCAGGTGGTTACTTCATGCTCAGCCTGCACTCATTTGTCTCATTTTCTCAGTCATACATCACATGCACATCTCCCTGACTTTTTACTTTCTTCCTCTTTTAACGTCACTCTCGAAACTGTAAAGCCTTCTTCCGAAAAATAGTCTTTCCTGTGCAATTTGTAATCGTCCAAGACTAAGCTGGGATGCTTTACTGCCCCTCATCTGTCCAAGAAGGGAAGGGAATTTACAGGAATATAGCTGGTTTTGCCATGCAGTAGCTGGCTGTGTCAGCCCTGTGTCCTCACTGTGCTGGCAGGTTATTTACCCTTAACTCCGTCCTTTATCATTTGTAGCTGCTTTGTTTCTTAGAAATAGTATTTAGCAGTAAGCCCTCGCTGGGCAGACATTTATGTTAATGTCCGTGGCAGGGGACAACTAAGGAAAATAAAAGTGAAGTGAAGCCAAATGGAAACAAAACCATTACCTAGCAATTTTCCCCAATATTATGTTGATCCTTTAGGAAAGTCTTTAATATACCACTGTCCCAGAGCTAGGGAGAAGGTGGACAGGTTATCTTTACAGCCTTTTCTGCAGGGGCTTGGATGAAAAATCTGTTCATTCTAGAGGAGTGTCTGGTCATCATGAACTTTCCCTGAGCACAGTGTCCTGGTTTATTATTTCTAGAAGCTGAGGCCTTTTGCTTCAAGTGTTTCTAGATCTTTTTTTTTCCCTGTCTGTACCTTTTTGGGTGCAACTGTATTCCTGCAAATATGAATGGAAATGCAATCTGGTGATGTTTTCCTATATTTGTTTCAGTGTTTCCAGAATCCTGCTGGAAACAATAATTCTTAAAGAATTATTAAGATCCTTTCAGTTCTCTGGTGTCCTTTGAAAGTATTAAGGATTAATTGTAGTAGCTGTGTCCTTAACTCTGTCCCAACTCCTTCCAATTTTCCACTATGGGTTACCAGGTGTTACTTAATTGTAGGTTCTTTTTATCAGAGATTCTGACTGGGAACAACACTGAGTTTCCTTCTTTTTACAATGGGAGAAAAGTTCAATAAGAAACCCTAAGTTTCAAGCCAGGTATTTGCTCCAGGGAATATGAATCTCTTACAATATTTATGGTGACACAGCAACATTTTTTTCATTCTCTGCTTTGTTCTTTCTCTCTTTTATTGTAATCTTTATTGCAAGAAGACTTTGGTGAACGAAGAGACTGGTTTTGCATTGAACCTTGAATACCATAAAATCTATTACCTTTTTCGTTTCTTATATTAGGAAGCTAAAGGTTAGCTACAGATAAAGTTTTTGTTGTGTTTTTTTTTAAATTCTGCAATTATCTTCCTTGTTGCCGACAGCTCTTTTATTCTTGATGAATACAGTTGTTTTACTGGATCATTTTTGTGCATTGACAATAGCAGTTTCTGAGATATTTTATCATGCATGTCTCATTGTCCTTTGGAATTATACCCTTAAAAACGAGCCGATACTAGG
Organism: Baryphthengus martii; assembly: GCA_013396935.1. NCBI lineage: Eukaryota > Metazoa > Chordata > Aves > Coraciiformes > Momotidae > Baryphthengus > Baryphthengus martii. The sequence continues at coordinate 99,770 of VWZK01002972.1, forward strand.
CAGCTATGGGTGCATTTCACTGAATGATAGAAGCTAAGTGTTGCTGACGTTTTAATGCTGCTTGAGGATCCAACCATATGATGCACAACATTGTTTTGAGCTCAAGAGGAGCAGGACAAGTGTTTAAATCTATAGCTGGAAGGCCTCTGTTGAGAGCCTGCCTCAGCTCCTGCACCTGCACCTGCTCCTGATCTTGAAGTCAAATGTTCCTAGTGCACTGGTCAAACCCACATCCTTCACTCAAAAAGTTCTGATTTCTAGTCAATAAAAGCATCAGTGCCCCTCCAGCACCTCTTATCGATGTAGAAAAGGAGTGCTGTGATAACGGAGTTTGGTATTTCTACCGTCTCCTAAGATTTCTGGTATATATGTATACGCATACCTCTGTATGTACCTTTTTCCTGCTGTGGGGCTTTCAGTGAGAAAACACTGAAAACTAATTGAAATGTCCTAAAGCCTGAGATTTTTTGAAGAGCGCAGAGGATGCCTTCTCTGGGCAGCCGTGCCAGGCTGGGAGCCCTGCTGGCGAGGCAGAGCTGGTGTTACCCCGCTGGACACTGAGCCGGGGGGCGCTGCCCGTGCACCCCTCCTCAGCAGCTGCAGCAGGGGCAGACCCCTCACAGCAGCGCCC
>VWZK01002972.1:100459-221142 GCA_013396935.1 Baryphthengus martii
CCGGGCCTCGGGAGAGCGCGACTTTCCGGGCAGGTGCGGGCGGGGGGCCTCCAGGGAGCGACCTCCCGGGCTCCAGGAGAAAACCGATAACCTCCCGACGTCCCGGCTCTCCCGAAGGGAAATAGGAGAGGCACGGCCGTGCCCGGCAGCCAGGAAGGGGACTTGGCGTGTATAAAGTCGTGTGAAAGTCGAAAGAAGGCAGCTCACCTAGGCGCAGGAAGAGCTGGAGGGGATTGATCAACCCAGGCCTTGATAAGGGGAGGCAGTGACATCCGACCTTCTGAGGTGTATTTCATAGCTGACGGGATCTTTAAGATACCCTTGGGGGTATGGGAAAGGCTCCTCAACACCTTATGCAAAAGTTTGAAATACAGTTGGTATCAGAGAGTTGCATTTCCGTGCCGTATATTGGAGGGGTTTTTTAATTCTTGCCTTTCTATTGGTACAACACATCAAGCCTGAAAGCAGGAATTTTGTTGCTGAAGTGCTCAGCTGCTCTGCCTGTTTATTTGCTGCCTAAAGTTCTCATTTTCTGTTTGTGATGTACAGCTGGTGGTATGGCAATAGATGTGGTGTCACAAACTGCAGATTATAGCTGCAGGTAGGAATGAGATGCAAGAACAGATGGACTCACATCCTGCTTTCAAGCAAATGTTCTTTTAGTAATAAAGAAAGGGAAGAAAAATGAAAAAGAGAGGCATTTTCTATGTTAAAAAAAGTCACTGTTTACACCTTTCTCTTTCCAATAAATGAAATTTTACAAAAACATGCAAGGAGGAGATGTGGTTTAATTAAAAGGATACAAGAGATTTCTGTACAAAGAGATCAGTTCTCCAAGAAGAAGCCCCAGAATTTTTAGAATTTCAGTGAGGCACGGAAGAAAGGCAGGTTTTTTGGGGGAAGCATTTGTTCATTTGGCTGCAGTCGAGGGGCCAGGTTTATTTTCTCTTGAGTTTGATCGTGGCTTTGGAGGAGTCCTGGTCATCCAGCTACCTTTTCCAACAGGAGGAAGAGCTGGAGTAGTGCAGGCTAGAGCTTGTAAGGAAAAAAAAAAGGAAATACTGAAGTTTAGCTGAGGTTCATGTACAGAGGTATCTTGTGTCGTATTAGCCTGTTTTGTCTGATTGTGTTCTTGTGAAGTACTCCTGAAAGGCTTGACCCGTGTCACTGTGTGTTTTTCAGTTGTAAGGCTTCCAGGAGAAAAGGCACAAGCCAAACTGACCATGCTAAGGTTCACCATAAAAAGTGGGAAAGTCTCTCAGTCATGTCTAGGAGTGGCATTCTATCAGGGGTGACTTGAGAGCTTGCAGAGTAGATGAACCATGTCTTTTGATTTGTAGTGCAAGCAGAAAGAACGGTCAATCATATTTTCTATCCAGTACCAGCCAGAGGGAAAGGACAAAAAAGTTCACCTAATTTGTAATATTTTTTTTTTCAGGTCTGAACCTTCTAAAGTGACATAAAGAATCATAACATATATATCTCTCACATATAATGAATCACATATATAAATTATATACTGTAAGCAGTAAATGCAGTGCTCCAAAGTGTTTGGGATGGGAAATGTGTTCATTCCCCACCTCTGTCCCCCAGAGAAAAAATGAGTGAGAAGCATCTTGCCCCAGGGCTGTGCTAGGCCCGTGACAGAGCCGGGATGAGGCTGCTGATTCCTGCAGATGCCCGTTCTGCCAGTGCAGTCCCTGCCTGGCGCTTGAACGGGATAGTGACGATGAGAAAACACATCTCGCTTGGTCGTTCTGCTCAGGTTCCCCATGCCCTGTGTTGTTGCCGCTGGCTGCCAAGTAGCATGCAGTCACTGGGCTCTCATTGCCTCTTCCCCCATCACTCATCAGCAGTGAGACGCTTTCACAACTAGTCTGGCAGTTTCCAGAAGGTTCTGGACGCTCTTAATGCTGCAAGAGCTCTTTTTATGCCCTGCCTTTTAATATCTATTATCCCCTTGCAATCTTCCTGTGCTGGACTATCTTCAAAACATTTGCATTGAAGAGGCGGCCTGTCGCTGTGATCAGAATTGACTTTTGGTGAGCCCATGCTCCTCTTTCTCTATCCACCTGTTGTTTCTCCTTGCAAAGTCATTGGGACCGTGAACCAATGTTTTGTTGCAGTGTACAAGGTCTAGCAGCGAATCGCTTCTGTGTTCGTGGCCCGTAGACACTGTTGGGTTAGGAATAGCGATGGAGTCAGAGCAGAAAAGCTTACATTTGATTGCTGCATGATTGCTAGCAGTGCATCATTAACAAAGGAGCAATTTAAACTTGGATTGTCAGGTCTGTAGTCATCAGATCACTACATCCTTCTCAGGTGTTACAGCTGCTGATTTGTGTCTCCACAGGGTGCATCAGTCATGGCACGGAGGGCCTTGAAGCTTGCCTCATTGACAGCAGCTGCTTCTGGCTTCTATCTGTATGGAAACAGGTTCCTGGATCCCAATGATTTTGGAGTTGTTCGTGTGGGCCGAGCCGTTGCCACAGTAAGTTTCACCCTGGTAGTGTGCAGGAAGATTCCTAGATAGGTAAGGGAAGTGGAGTTCATAAGAACTTGGGATTTCCCACATTCCCTCTCTGTATTTCCAGCTGGCAGCTGGCTCTGAGAGGCAGAAGGTCTATAGGGAACTTGTCAAGTTGTTGACACAATGCAGAGAAAAATGTTGAAAGCATGTAAGGACTAGAGCTGTCATTTAGGTGTTTTGGAGAGAAACAAAGGGATACTGGGCTACGGAGAAGTCTCTGCTTCCCTGAATAGGGTGGGTCGTTCAGAACAAGAACGTTTCAAGATCAGTCACCCAGGTCCGGTGTCCTGCTGCCTTAAACAGTGACCTAGTTCAAACCCTCTTGTCTGCATATGCCATTTTTTTACACCAGAATACGTTTTTAAGGATCGTTATTGTTGTATTGTTATGCTGTGGTGGCCATTGTCCTGTGACGCTTAGTATGAGAGATTTGGGGAGGGGGGGATAGGTGTTTTGAGAATCATTCTCAAATCAAGAGTAAAGTGAGGATGGGAGATGATGTGCTTCTGAGATTGGATTGGTTTCTAAATTTGTAAAATAAATGCTGTATCTGCCTAGCATCACTATTATTTCACCCTTGTGTTGACCACTTCTCCAGAAAGCCTGAGAATGGAGACTGCCAGCCAGCCAGATTGCTGCCTTCTCCTTGAGGATATTCATTGATGAATCTTTGAGCAACCAGGAACAAGGAGAGCAGAGGCTCTGGAGGGGCTATCAGTCTCCCTGTACCTCACTTGCATTATACATCTGTCATTTCAGGTCATGATTTCCATCGTTTGCAGACCCCCAGTGGTAGGCAGCTGTCTGTCTGCATGTTCTGTGACTTTTAAGCACTTCACTAATGAGTTTTACAGGGAGTCAGCTCCTAAGGGCAGATGCAATAAAGGAACAAGCTCATTGGGATGGCTCAGGTGTTGTGCCGTTTATACGTGCAAGCCGCACCATGAACTACTGTGAAAAATGAGTGTTTATTTTGAAAGAGTGAGAGCAGAAATAGAAACCATAATCTTCCCTTCTTGCCTAATAAGTGCTAAGCTTTGTACTCTGTCCCTGACCCTAAGGCACTGCTGCCTGGTGGTGGGGTGCAGCTCTGCCCCTTTCACTGCACAGGAAACAGGCAGAGAGGGCGAACACGCTTATTGTTGCTGGAGAGGAATCTGCTATTCAGGCTTTTCCAGTCTACCCTTGAGTTCTACTTAACCAATATTCCTCAGTCTTTCTTGAAGCCAATGTTTTTGTGGCTATCTTCTGTTTAAGGTAAAAGTAGGTGAGAAGTGTGCAGTGATAAAGCTGTGCAGTTGGTCTGTGTTTCGAGTGACAATGAGAGATTACTTTGCTGATAAATAGGAAGTAGCGGAAAAGAGATTTTCTTTGCTTTAGATGTTGGTGAATCTAAAGACATGCTTGACTTTCACGTCGTCTGCCTTCAAGCAAGTCCCAAGTCACGGGCTGTAAAGCACCTCACTGACCTTGCTCTTAAATGCATTAGAGGGTTCTGCACCCATAGCTGCAAGCAGTGACCCTCAAAAATGAGCTACCAATGCTCAGTCTTCTGTAGGTGATCGCAGCAGGTGTTTGTGTCTGTATACTTTTCAAACAAGAATATTCTGTCTCTTTGAATTATTTGTTCTCTCTGATATACAGGACTGCCTATTGTTAGGTTGCTTCCAAGAGATTCTTTAGTCTGGCTGCACTAGGGACCTCTGCCTTCCCAGCTTAGTGTCTGCTCCTTGTTGGAAAATCAAGAGATCAGCTCTCGTCTGGGCGCTGGCAGCCTAAGCTGCTCTCATTCCTTAGCCATGGATTGAGTGAAGCCCATAGAGCAATTAGACACGTTCATTTCTAAGAAGTTCAGCTTCTTGGGCTTGTTCTCTCTGTAAATGAAAGCTGAGACTGTAGCAGACAAGCAGCTTTGAATATTGGTGGCATCTACACGGACCTAAAGTGTCTGTCCTTCAATCTAGCCCTGCCCAGGCTTCTTACCTAAATGCTTGATTCAATTGTTGGACTGTAGCCAGGCAAAAGCGGGCTGTAATTAAGAGGATGTAATTCTTAAAAGCTAAGTTCAGCAGCAGCAGCAGACACAAAAAAAAATAAGATCAGTTATGGTGTGGCAAACAAAACAAAAACCTGAAAAACACATGGAGATCAAGAAACCTCATCTGGAACTACAGGACTCTGGGCAGGTTTCATCTTTTTTTGATTAGAAAGATTTGAGTCTGTCTGTATTTTAAGCAAACTGATTCAGTAGTCCTTTGCAGACTTTGCTAAGAAACTTGATGAAAGAGCATGAGCAGAAAATTTCTTGAGCTGCAGTGTAGGGAACTGGCTCTTGCTTATGTGTGGGTAGACAACTATTCGGAGGGAACATTGTACTGTGACTTGGTAAGATCTGAGGATAATTTTAGGAGTAGTGGAAGAGTGTGAGGTGTAGAGAATTCACTGATACAAAGTGGAAGCCCAAGTCTTTGGGGCATTTAACACTGGACTGGACACAAAATCAGTTAAAGAAGTAATCTGGCATTTGTAAGGGGAGGGACTGGTTGATATTGTAGGTCTTTTTTATGTCTCTGAGATTGTCGCACGTTGTAACATGAATGATGGCACTAGTTTTGGATGAGAACAAAGTTGGTGGCGTGGACAGCTTCACATTTTGGACAGTTTCTATGTTCTGACAGAGCAGTTGTGCATTTGACATACTTCATTGAGGGCATCCCAGTTGTTTTGGGTATGTGGAAGGAACATTCTGTGCAGTAGCTGAACATCTCAGACGCTAGCAGGGATTTGGCAATGTCAGAGTTGCCTATCTGGATCATCATAATACTAATTTAGTGTTTAAGATTACAATGTAATTAGCAACTGCTTAATTAATTCCCTCTTCCTCTGTAATACAGGCCAATCTGTTAGCTGCTTCTTTTCAAGTTGGAGGTGATAATTACCCTTGTGGACCAGAGATAAAAACCAACTCAAGCCTTCATGCAAGGCTGATTTGAACCTCCCTCCTCTTCAAAGTTGTTCTTTGAGGCTGTGAGACGCTTTGAAAAATTTTTCTTCTGAATGGATCTCCGTGTAGCTGTGCAGCTCCTGAGTTCACCAGGGGCAAGAGAGCCTGAAAAGCCAGGAAAAAAAAAATTGCTGCGCTCGGTTTCCCATTTCGAAAGCAGGAGACATGAGACTCCACAAGGAAGGAGTGTGTCTGTCTGTAACTGACTCCCAGCTTGGTCCCCTCTTGAATGCATCTCTGAGCTTTTGACTGTTTCCCTATTGTCAGTTCCAGTGACTTTGTCTCAAACCAAATTTGATCCCCTTGCCTACCTGGGCTTTCACAATACTTCTACTGTGCTTTATGCCCTTCCTAGGCATGTGTGGGGTGAAAGGTGGGGCTAGTATCCCATCCCAGAACGGGATGCTACCCGTTCAGTACGGAGATCTTAGGAAATCTGACTTTAGATCTGAGTTATGCAAATAGTTCTTTATGGCAAGGATCTTGAAGTTCAAATGGCAGGTTAGTGCACTGGCTCATCTACATGTACATTCTGTTCTCTCTCTCCAAGTAAACTTAATGAACATGACCTGTATGTTTCTATCCCATTTGCTGGTGTTCTGACCGTTGAAAGAGAGGAACTTTAGTCATAAGATAAAATTGTGAAATACCCTAGATCCATTTTCAGAAATCATTAAGGCATTTTAGAATCTAATTCCGTTGTCTGTAGCTGTGCCTAGCTAACAAGCTTCCTCTGGATCCCTGAATTGTTGTTTTGTAAATGTCCTTTGTGTAGTTGAATATCCCCAAAAGTACTGCTGCTGGTGCTAGCTGGTGAGCTTGTCTTCAGTCGCGCTGCTCCCTGCTGAGCCAGTGTGCACTGGTGTGGTTAGGCAGGTTGGGAGTGTGAAGATGGTGTTGGATAGCTGAGGGGCACAAACAGGGTCTGCATGGCCTCTGTTACTAGCAGCAGACCTTATTGTGGAAGCCCCAGATGGTTGACTGAGAATGGGAGTCTGCAAGGTGCTCTGCAGAGTTTATGAAAATACTTTGAGCTTCTCAAATAGAAGGTAGTACAGGAGTGCCAAGTATTGCTTATTTTTAATAGCTACTTGTCAGTGAGGTCCCTCTGCTGCTTTCTGTAAATATTCCTTGAAATTGAAATATTTTTGTTTAATTTCTTGTGAGTCTGTTAACATAAACATCGCCGTGGAGCCTCAACCTTGGAGTGTAATCTACACGCATTCTTCTTAACAGGAGTTTTGTTGTTTTGATAACTGCAGAGCTTGCTCAACATTTCTGGTTTCATTTGCAGACAGCAGTTATCACGTACGACTACCTCACCTCTCTTCGGAGTGTCCCATATGGAACAGAGGAGTATGACTTCCTCAAATCACAGGTAGGTGATAGCACTGGACAGTTCCCTGGAAACTCTGCGAAGTGCAGATGTGTTGCCAAAGCCATTGCTGTAAAGCAAACCATCAAGCTGTCGGCTTAATAATTTCATATACCCTCTACCAAATTGTTGTCAGCAAACTGTGCCATGTATTAGATTCTTGCAGGATCTGCATTGCCCAATGGAGAAAATCCCTTGTCAAGAGTAGCCATGTGCAACCAGTACTCACTTCTGTCCATTAGAGATTCAAGTGCTCCGTGTATGGGGTAAGATGCATTTGGGCTCCGTCACCGGTTCTCTGCTGCCAAAACTGCTTGTGTGGAGGCCAGCTGCTGAGAGGGGCCTGGCAGTGGTTTCTTATCCTGCTTATTGGTTGGTAATGGACATGGCATAAGGGCTGAGGGATTAAAGTAAAAGGAGTGTGTTGGAGGAGAAATAATAGGGATGAATCAGATTTGCAGATCTCTGAAGAAACAGAAGTGGGCTAAAGAAATGTACACGTTGTGTTTTGATGTCAGTGATTAACATGAATAGGAAGAGCATTTCTAGTGGGGGAGGAAGATGAGCATCCTCTCAGTCCTGTGCTGCACCTTTCATTCCAGCCTACAGCCCTACAAAAGACACTGGAACAGATTGCCCAGGCAAGTTGTGCGTGCACCCTCCCTGGAAGTGTTCAAAGCCAAGTTGGTCAGGGCCTTGAGCAACCTGGTCTAGCGGAAGGTGTCCCTGCCCTTGGCAGGGGGGTTGTAACTGGATGATCTTTAAGATCCCTTCCGACCTAAACCATTCTATGATATGATTCTGTGAATACTTGAGCTGTGAGTGACACTCAGATTTAGTCAAGTGCACATGGTGTATGTCGCCATGTGTCTCTGCTATTCCAGCTCAAAGTGTCTTTGGAGTAGGAAACATGACTTGTACCAGATGAAGCCAGCCTGCATAGCGTGTATGAAGGTCTTTAACCTCATTTTTCTTCTTGGTGCATGTGGGAGCATGTAGGAATTAGGGCACTGATGCAGTTGTAATGCATGAGGTGGTGTACCCAGGGGCTCTCAGACGGGACGGACTCTAAAACTGGAAACAGTGGTGGGCCAGGTAGAAATCAGTGACATTGGACTCCAGCATGCTTCAGTATTCCTCTGACAGAAAATCCACATCGTCAGTATGGTCTTAGAGTGTTTGGGATAGTTTGCAGAGTTGCCTCCTTGGGCTTCTTTTCATCCTCTCCTGTCTAAAGATGCTAAGCTGTTCTGCTGTAGCTCCCCATCCCAAGTGAGTGGCGCTGCTGCCCTGGCATTAACTGGAGATAGACGTGTTGGAGTCTGGAGCTTCATTTTCCACCTGCCCATGTTTCTGCCAAGTGCCTTTGAAACCTGGTTTGCGAAAGAGCTGCTTGTAGCTTTCTTGAGCGACACCCAAGTTATGGAGTTATCGGTGCTGTTGACAGCTTGTCATTTGGCCGCAGTTCACAGCAGCCCTTGCAAATTCCTGACCTTTTGCTGTGTCTCTCTGTGGCTTCATTAACCTCTGTCATGCGGGTTTTGATGGTTTGTCAATTCATGTCCCCGGCAGGCAGAAAGGGCCCTGTTTGCTGGCGCTGCACGGAGCTGTGCTCTCCTTGCTTGGCAGCCAAGACCAGCTGAGTCAGCCTCTGCGCGTGGCAGAGCCGGTGGCGAGCGCAGCCTGTCAGCGCGGCACCGGAGCGCTCTGTGGCGTGGCCGGCACCGGCCTTTCGCTGCATAAAGGGGAATGAGCTGGGAGACTGAAGGAAGGAGACGCAGGCTTAGCGTGAATTAGTAAAACTTGGTGGCCTGTGAGGCCTGTCCTGCTGTTGGCAGGTGTTATGGAGGGCCACCACTGAGCCTGACAGTGATGGCATTTGTGGGTTCCTCAGCGGTATCTCTGTAGAGCTTGTGCTAGCGAAGCATCAGTTTGACATGGGAGAAGTTTTCTGGCCTGGGCAATTACACATCCAACCTTTTGTCTCAGTGCAGCCCTAAGTGGATGGCAGCCGAGTCTTGACCATCTTGCAGCTCGTTTAACGCTTTGTGGGAGCTGATTTTGTTGGTCTTGGACTAGGTCAGAACAACTTGTAAGAAGTTGCCCCATTAGAGCTGGTACTAAAGATTAGTGACTGGAAGGTGCCAAGAGGATGTGAATGACCCTCCCAAGTAAGAGTGGTGTGTGAAGGATACTTATCCAGATGCTGCTTCTGCTGGCCTCTGTCCTGGATAGATCTCTGGTGCTCTCAGCCATTCATTGTACTCTTTTTGCTTTTTGTCCTTCCAGTGAGGACAGCTTAACCTCCTCTTCATATGCTGAGTGTTTGAAATCTTCTTTTAAGCATGTGTCTATATTGGTTACTGATTTCCAGCTTCACTCTTGGAGCTGTGCCTAAAAGAGAGATTCTGTGAGGCAGGTATTTGGGACCCTGGGGCTGCAGATAGAACCAGGAGGTCTGGATGCAGCTGCCGTGCCTCTGCCTCTAGTGGTGGATGGGCTTGCGGCTGGGAATGGAAAACCACTTCTGTTCATGTGCTCGTGGTACTCAGCATGCTTGTAGGTCCTATTCCAGTGCAAATAATGCTTAACTGGCTCTTCACTGATTCCCAGTTAGCCATTAAACTGGAGCCTCCAAATAACCCATGGCCTCAGTGGCAGCACCAGTCCCTGAGCCTGTTGGGGCCAAACAGGGACACAGTCATTAGGAATCAATTAAATGCAAAGCTGATTAAGAAGTAAATGGGTTCCCCAGGGGCTTTTAGCCAGGTTCCTGCTTAGCTCCAAGGAATTTTCTTCAATCTTACTCTTATTTTTCTGTCCCTCATGGACCACTTTTGATGCTAATGCTCTTAGCCCCTCAGTTCTCAGCATCATTTAATGGCCAGCAGATTGGGGGTGTTTTACTACTTTCTGTGAGGCAGGAAGCAGTATCTGGAAATTCAGTGTGTGTCCCTGGGGTTGGTTTGCCTCTCTCTGGTTCTCCCATCGGCCAGGAGATAAGAGAATCTACCTTCCTGATGGCCGTTCCTCGGTAACAGCCAGGAGAAAAAAAAGTCTTATCTTTTCCATTCCTGCCTCTGCCTGTAGCAGGAATAAACCTGCTTAAGCAGTCAGTCTTTAGGTCCATCGCAGTGGTGACTTCATCTCACCACTGGTGGCTGGACCATGTAGGTAAGTTGATCTTTCTCCTGAGTTAAGGATGCTTTCCTGAGGTGTCTGCCCTTTTCCTACGTATAATGATAATGCCAGTGTACTGCTAGTGGTTAGCCCTGGAACATCAGATGTCTGTGGATCTAGTGTCAGGGGCATTAGGGGAGATAGGAACTTTCTTCGGTTCATGTCCATTCCATTCCATGATTGTGGCCATCTTTGCACATGTAAGCTTGGGCATTGCTTCCCGTTTCTGCCTCTGCTTGTAACTGTGTCAGAGGAGGAAGGAGGGCAGCCTGCTCGATACTGTTTCCTTACCTTTTCCTTTCTCAACAGACCATTTTATTCTGTGGAGGGCTGCATTTCTCTGACATTCTTCTGCCTCCTTGAGTGTCTGTCTCCTCAGTCTCGAGGCAACCTACCCTGTGACATTTCCAGTGAACCTCTCATTGTAGCACCTGAATGTCTTGGTTGACAAAAGGTTACTGCTGTGAATGTGGACACAGGTATTTTTTTATTTTTTTTTTTTTTAATGGAGAGAAGATAGCAAGGAGAAAAAGAATCTGTGGTCAAGGTGTCTGGGGAGACAGTGGGAATCCATTCTTGAATTAACTTTGTTGGCTACAGAATTGCTTTGTCAGGGAAAAAAACATTTGGGGAGGTTAATTAAATTTCTTTCTTTCAAGAGCAGAATGAGGATGTTCTTGTTCAGACTCCTGGTTATTGGACAGCTAGTATCAGGGCAAATATTTAGAAGGTGTGACCTTGTGCCATCATTATACAAAATATGATTTCTTCCTCCTTGGAGACTATTCGTAGTGTTTGTTATATTTGCTTTTCATGGTGGAGTGGGTGTTCTCAAAATGAGCTGTGTCTCCCAGTGAATCTACCTGACTGAAGGATCCTGGAAAGAAAATGAGTGGGTGGATGTGTGTCTGTGTGTTTTTCAAAAATAACCTACAGTTTCTGGATAGTTCAGACCAGCGAAATAGCCAGTATCTTTGAAGTTCCCTTGTGATTCAGTAACACCGTGTACCTTAAATAATAGGAAATGGTGTCTTAAAATAGTTTCTTCATGATGGAGGTGGACTACATCTGCAGAGAGAATACCTAGGAGCTCTCCAAGGCATTCCTTCTTAAAGGAAACCGTGAATGAGAACTGTGGACTGTTCTACACCACTGTTAGCACATGCAGCGGTGGTTCTCTTTGTGCCTCAACCTGTGGTGAACTGGGGTGAGAAGCAAATGAACTCCCCTATGTGACGTGAGTAGCCAATAGATGGCAGTGACTTTCTATCACCAAGCTAAGTGGGAACCACTAATAGAGAGGTGAAGAGCTTCACAGCCTGTCCATCCACAGTTCCTGAGCTCATCATGTTTGGTTGCCCTATTATGTGCCTCCCAGGATATCTCTTAATCTGAAAGGCATGGTCGACAGTAATGCAGCCCAAAAAAGCTACTAGCAGGGCCAGCTGGTGGCTTGATGACTCTACATTTGCACCATTGTCTAGCAAACTTCTTGCCAATGCATGAAGCACGAAAGCTTTGCACTCAAAATGCATAACAAGCTGTAAAATAAATCTTATAATTACAAAACACTTCCTTTTCCTCCTTCTGCTTTCTAGAGTGGTGTCAGCTGAACGTTATGGCCACAGCATCTCTAGGTTTTAATTTTGTAGCATTAGGAGGGTCCATTTTTGGGGGGGGGATGTGTGCTTTTGTTCTTCAGTCCTCTGCAGTGATTTTTTTGGGAAAATGGTCCATCTCACTGTGACTTTTTTGAAGGAGGAAGGATAGAAGTGAGGGGAAAGAGGCAGTGCCTCATTTATTGCACTTTTTTTCCTGGCTGTCCACACTTATCCCTGAGGTGCTTCACTCTCCCGGGAGCATGAGTGTGAGGTGTCAAGCATTTGCCTAAACGCTCCTGCATCTTTATGCAGCTCCCCAGCAGAAGTGAAGCTGTGTACCTTGGGAGCATTTAGTCTTCTCTCCTCCAGGTGGGGCTATCCCTTTTCATTTGAATCCCCAAAGACTTCATTACTTTTGCTTCCTTATAGCTGCTGAAGAGGTACCTAATAGCCAGAGGAATATCTGAAGAACATCTCAACCAGTACAGTGAAGAAACTATTAGCAAGCTCTCAGAGGATGTGGACTGCAAGGAGCCTGCACCGTAAGGAGCGCTATAAAAAAGGGCAAATGGAAACTGAAGAAAGAATCCTGTTTTATTTAGTGTTTGGACTACGCCTTGAGTCCCAATGTGAAATGAACACTCAGCAGTGTAAAGCCAAGACGTATGGGTAGGGATGGTATTTTCTCTGAAGTGCTCATTTTTATTTGCCTAGGTTTTCACCCTGGATGTGCGTGGTGCAAATAGATGTGAACATAGGATTTCTCAGAGAGTTGAAAGTCTGTGTAAAGAGGAAAGGAAATGAAAAACGAGACTTGCTTAGGATGCCATGGTAAGTAACTTAAGTCTGATCCCATTGACTTTGGATCAGGCCCCAGTTAGGGATGTTAATGAAGGACTATGTAGCCTTGAACTACTGGCCAGTTTATATGGCTTAGTTGTTGGGAGTCACCTGCAAAATCAGTAGAGCTGACAGGTAGCCAATGCTTTTACCTATTTTAAAAATAGAAAGACAACTGACTAGAGAACTGAAATAACTTCATATGAGATTAGGAAAAATAGGTATCTAAAAGATTGATTTGGGGATAAAGACATACCAGTACTTGCAATGGCAAACTGGACTTCCTAAATGGTGGTTTGCTTGTCCTTTGAGTCCTTAACAAGAACTATGTTGTGGATTCTGTTCCTCTTTCTGAGGTTACTGTAGGCAGCTCGCAACAACATATCGGCTTGTAGGACCCAAAATTAGTACTGTGGTGTGCAGAGGGTATTTCATGTATCAGGCCAGGCTGGAATTTCAGAGCAGGACTGAATACTGTAGATCCGCTCTACTAAACCAGTGACCTTATCACATTCTCCCCAAAGTGTATCTGATAAAAGAATATGCTGGAGGGTAGCACACAATTGTCTTACCTCTCAAGCCGGTGTCTTCATTTAGTCTGTTATGTCAGCGCTGAAGGAATTGCTGTGGTGGGTGGTGTCTTGCAGACACTTCTCTGGATTTCTTGGCAACATTGAAAGTGTCTTACTGGGTTCCAGGAAAACCCTTTTACCTATGTGGGGGCCGTCCTGTCTACATACTTGAGGGAGAGGTGTCTCTGAAAGGAACTCTGCTGTCTTCCTCCATCTGGTGCCCTAGGAGCAGGCAGTACTCTGCCAGGACAGGGACGCCCTGGGGACTAAGAGAAAAGCAAGCTCTGTTTCTCTGGAGTTGGAGCAGTTGCTGATTTAGTCTAAGAACAACCCAAAATGTGTTACCAGGGTGTTCAGGTGCACTGCTTAGAAATCTGCTGATTTGATCACGTGTCTACATTTTTGTACATCTGGACAGGCACATCTGTCTGCCTGTAGACACGTGCCTCTGTTCAGGTGTGAGTCCTGTTGAAGCAGCCACTTCTGAGAGAGACTCAAAGGTTCAAAATGGCTTTGAAGGAGTGAATCCAAGATGGTAATCACATTCACTGCTAGCTTAGTTAAGCCTACTTTTGGTCCCGTAGAATTGATTTGGAGTTTCTTTTTTTGTTGTTTTCTTGTCTCTTTTTTGACTTGAGTCTTGTGTTAGTGGCTGCAAATCCTGCTGATGTTGCACCATTCAAAGCGGCTTGCTGCTCCTTCCTCTGAAGCAGGAGCATCTAGGCAAGTCTGACACCAGTAACAACTTGATTTTGTCGGTGTACCGAGCTGATGTGGCTTGGAAGAGACCCACAGGGAGCAGATAAACATAGTGACAAGGGTCATCTTTGTCCTCTGTTCCTAGCTCTACTTTAACAATGAATCTGCATGTGAGCCTGCACATGTGTACACATGCATGGCACTTTATGAAATGCTTCCTGCCAAGCCTGGATTCATTTACTCTCTTGCCAGTTTTGCTGAATTTAGAAGTAAATTCATGGAAAAGGTCACTGGCAGAAGTGGTTTTCAAAAAAACCCAGCTCAAAGAATGTCTGTACCGTCCCTGCAGTCTCTGTTTGGAAATGTAATTTTGAGTTGCCTGTGAACTCTGTAGCAATGCAGCTTGATGGTTATTGTAGGGTTGCTCTGAACACGAGTTGTTTTTTACAGGATGGCTGAAGGGCAGCAGGCTTTGCACTGAGATTTGTTTACCATAGGACTGTTGTGTGAGAAGTAGGAAAGATACACTCTCCTCCCTTCGGGCCCTTTCCTTTGCATTCAGTCAGACAGCATAGCTGGGCATTTCCAGAGCTCAGCAGGAGCTGTTTCATCGCTGCAGGATTGCCTGTTCTGTCTCTCCTTTTCCTCTCCAGGACAGCTTCCCTGCTTCTGTTTCTTGCAGTAAGTTGAGGTTTTGCTGCGGCAGTCTGAATTGGGAATTATTCGTTACCAGTATAAGGAGTGGTGATTCTTGACTGGGGAACATTGTTATACTGAAATGATGGCTCCTGACCGATGGGGAGCGTGAAACAGCAAGGCTGTTAGGTGGACCCTGCTTCCCTCGCTCTGAGCTGGTGCTTGTACTGGGCCTTGTACTTGAAGACAAGACGTGTGTGCAACCTGATGCATGTGAAAGGCTCCCAAGAGCTACACCAGCTTCTGCCTCCCTGACTGGCACGATTAGATCCACTGCAACTTCCCTCAACCTCCACTAGCCCCAAACGCCACAGGCTACGGACTGAGTCTGTACCAGCAGTGAGAGGGATGTTTGATTCTTTCTAAACCCATGTTTTGATTTTAGGGTAGCAAGTACTTGGTAGTGTGGTTAAGGGCTGAGTAAAATGCCCCCAGAAGCAGCTTCGCGCGTGTACCTCTCCTGGTATATCCCCATCTGAATGCGTCCAGCTTCTCACACTAGCCCTGCACCGCTGACCTCTCTGTTCACTTGCGCTGCCATTCTCTACTAGGCCTGAATCAGCTTCCTGCTCTCCTTCTCCTACAGACTACCCCAGTTCTGCCCCTTACCTCTCTTCATGGATGCTTGAGCCCTGGCTGCCACCTTCCCGGCCCCTGCCATGCTGCCGGCAGATCAAATACAGATTTACCCCACCAAGCCTTGCGTTCATTGATAACTCACGTGACAAAGATTTGCCACAATCATAATTTGCTGAGAAAACTGAGACCCAGGTGCTGAGTGGATTCATTGCCAGCATTCATTGCCAGCCTCAGGCAGGACAACTCTCCCAGCGTGCCGCTTTGCACACCTCTGTCAACGGCAGCTGAGACAGTAGGATTCCCCTTTCCTAGTCTCTCTCTGAAGTAGGATTCCCAGCTCTGGCAGAGCTTGGTCCTCACTTGGAGAAACGAGCTCCACACTATGCATATCTTAGTTTCATTTCTGGAAATGTTGCTCCAGAAATAGTCAATTGTCAGGTTCTGTAACAGGCTGAAATCGAATGAGCTCGCATCCCAAGGAACTTTTTCCCTTTACAAACAGCCTGTAAACTCATTATGTTTCATATCAGTATTGAAAGACTAATGCAGGCATGTGGTTTTTATTTGAAAGTTACTACATTTAAATGAAGCAACAACAAATAAGTTAAACTTTGTCCTTTTGCAAAATCTTTGAAACAGTGAGACGTGGAGGGAATGAAGGTAAGTTGCTTTAAGTACTGTTCACTGCTTAGAATTGTTGGGCATATGTGTAGTAAATTAAAGAAGCAGCAACATATGGATAAGACCACTTCCTTATGCAACCCCCATCCCAGTGGCAGATGCCCCTCCTTCCACCTGCATTGCTCAACAAATTTAATCTCAAGAGGAGAAATGAGTTCTCAGTTGCACCGTGCCTAGTAATTAACCGCCCTGTAATTCTGATGTGCAGTGCTGTCACCCACCATCGGGTGGGAGTGGAAAAGGCACTGCATTTTGTTGATGGTTGAACATTTGTTTTCCTCATCACTTTGACACCAGAGGTAATTGCCATTCCTGAAATATTTTCTCGCCAGCATTACAAAGCAACTGTTAGAGACAAATTAATTATGAAGAATCTCATTATGACAGATTTATAGGCCAGCAGAGGAGATTTCTCTTTCTTGTTTTAGGCAACTGAATAGTAAAATCTAACACCTCCCATATAACTGCTAGAAACACGTGCTTCTCTGTAAGCCAACATGTATTTTGTGGGAGGTGGGAGATGGGGGATTTGTAAATCTAGAACAAGAGTATAGAGTGGATTTCCAAGCTTGCTTTTATTGAGTTTTTGGTTTCTCAGTATCATGTGCCAAAATGAGCCTGAGTTTGGACATTGCCATATGGAGGGGAGGTCTTCATGGTTGGTATTGGACCAATGTCTTCTGTCTGGGTCATGGTTGAGCAGCATCATAAAGGTTTGGAAGTGAGGAATGCTGGATTTGATGGATTTTAGAACAAGACATAAAGTCATTATCTAGACTGCTATGTTGCCGCTAAGGGTTCCCCGTGTCAGGGAGGTCAAATCTGATGTGCTGGTTGAGTTCCAAGTGGCCATCGATGTTCTGTCTGTCTGTGTCCCTCTGGAAGTTGCAAACCACCTGCCCCAAATTGTTCCTGTGGGGCGTTCTCTAGGGATTGTTGTGATCTGGCCCCTAGTCAGCTGCCTTCTTGTAGTGGAGGTGATTGAGGCACCCTGCCTCCCTGCCACTGGAGAGTTCTGTCAAAGCCCAGTGGGGGAGGAGTTTGAAATACCTGAATTACTCATGGCTGTGTATAGAAGCTGTCAAGGGTTAGAATTGGGCTGGCCAATAGATGCTCTCTATTAATCTCTCTGCCTTCCTGAATGGGGAATAAGGGAGAAAGACTTATAGACTGGAAAAGAAAATTAAACAGCTTTAATGAAAATAATAACAAAATGAAATATATACAGATATACAGAAATAGTATCAGACCCAACTCCCCTGGTGGCAATTACATCACTGTCACCACTGATGCTGTGGAGCAGGCACTGGGGGAGTCCCAGACTGGACTCAGCAGCAGACGGGAACCAGATTCAGGAGCTCAATTCTGGAACTGGATTTAGGAACACACAGGTAGGGATCAAAGGCAGAATAGACAGAGGTTTCCTTGGATGCCAGTCATTGAAGAAGAGAGACTGACCCTCGTGATCCCTCAGCTTTACACTGAACATGACGTATATGGGATGGAATCCCTTGTTGGTCAGTTTAGGGTCACCTGTCCTGGCTGCTTCTCTCTGCAGCTGTAGCCTTTTACTTTCTACACCCCCAACCTGGTACACAAGACTTAGTATAAGCAGGAGTCTTTTTGCACACCAGTCCTTGGTCTTAACTCTAAACATTGAGTGTTACCAATTCTAGAAGCAGACACTGTCTGTGAAAATCTGCCATTAATTTCAGAAAGTGCAGATAGTTGAAAGAGTCTGAGCTGAAAAGTAAAATCACTGAATGGAATTAGTTCTGTTCTAGCTCAGACCAGGACAGAAGTTAACCCGATTTACGTGTCGTCAAGACAGCAGTTTGTGTAGACTTGGTAACTGTGCTTTCAAAGAGGCGGTTACATATTGATCTCATAGTTGACTGGCTACTCTGGGATGCTAATGAATCCCATATGATAATGAGCACATGATTAAAAAGCCTATTTTAGGCTTCAGAATAAGATTCAGAGGAGGCCTGCTTAAATTCTGGGCTTTGCCACCTTTGATATCTCACACAAGTCATCAGGCAGTAGTGACTTGGTGAAGGGTCTAGTTGGGACAGGAGTCTCCTCTTACCATCTCCAGCCAAACGCTTGGAGGAAGGAACAAATCTTCAATGTTAATCAGTGCACAGCTCCACTTTGTGCCATGATCTCCTCAATGAGAGAACAGTGAAGCTTCACTCTTTTCCAGAGATTGAATCAAGACTAGATTTATCCCATTTTTCCATCTTCTGCTTGCCTGCTGACATCAAGTCCCAGTTTGACTGTGACTTCATCCTTCATGGCATCTCTATAGCTCTGTGTAGAGTATGTCAGTGCTTTGATATTAAACATTTGAGGCTAGAAGTCATAGATAGCATTACTTTTGGGTTGTTAGCATCTGATTTCACTGCTTTGCTTCACATCCATGTCGTGTACTGCTAATCCTCTATGGTCCTTTTTGACATGCAAATTTTGTCTTTGGGACTATCCACCATGATTGTATTTTGCCAGCAAAGTCTGATTCTTTGGAGGATCTTCATCAGTATTATTTTTCTGTCAGATTTTGCACTGATTGCCTTTGTGATAGGCCCTTTTTCTCGAATGTGCTGTTTACCTTCTAGCCAAGAGTAGAAATCAGCTATCTTTGACTAGCCTGATGATGGTGATTGCCTCTTGCCTGTTATCTCCACTGCAGTGTCATCTTTGTTTTTCCTTGTCCAGTGTTAGACTCTTATACCAGGTTCTCTCCCTTTTGACAAAGGAACCTTGGCTGTTGCTTTTGTGAGATTCAGACTGCAACCTCTGGATTCCTATTTGGTGCTTTCTTTTCTAAATTGTGGCAAGTGCTGCCCAATTTGCAGTTTTCTTCATAGAGAATTTGTAACTGGGTAGTGATGGACCAGGCTTCCCTTACCCTGCTCCCTGGGGTACTTGCACAGGTCATCGGTCATAATCTACATATTTTACATGAAGAAAAAGTCCACTCTGATTACCACTTAATAAAGCCCATTTCCTGACATTTTTGTAATTGCTTCTCTGGAAGGTTGAGGGATGCAGGTAGGGATATTCCTTCACAGGCATTTGTGCAGAAATCTATTTTATAATGTCCTAGGCTGAACCACTCTTAAATATTGCCCAGTGACTTTGATCCTGTATGGGACAGGTAATACGGAGGTGGAGGCTTTCTGCTCTTCTTCCTCTTGGCTGTGTGCCCAGTTCCCCATACACTGGTAATATTTGCTGTTGCACCCAATTCCTCATAAATAAAATAATGGCTGACAGTGAGTCTGTGGGTGGAGGGAGACTCTGTTTTCTTAAAATTGGAATGAGACAAGACATCCAACAGCTTTGCTTATTATTTTACTCTAGGTTCTTATAATATGCTTGACATTCACAAGTGCAGCATCCCTTCCTTGTGGATGCTCATTCATCTCTTACATGAGAGGAAAAACTCAACTGGCAATGGAAAGGGCAAAATATTGAATATATAGTTGTATATAAAGATGATCTTAGTTTTATTCCCTTCAAAACCTTGGTGAGCCACAGTCAAGCACAGGGGAGATGTGTACAATATTGTTCATTGTGATACCAGCTGCAATAAAAGCAATTGCCTCTGGTGCTGCTGGGGGTAATTCTGCTTATTGTGGAAGCAAAAGCAATCTGCTCTGGGTAATGAATAAACCAACCGGCAGCTTCACCTGGGCTCTCATTTTGTTCATCTCATTTTGGTGCCATGTCAAATATTCATATGTTTTACTTTATTAAACTGCTATCTCATGCTATTTTGAAGTAGCACTCTCAAAGCCAATACAGGTTATCTCTGTTACTTGTGTTCCTAGCAGCCATAAGGATTTAGTAGACTAAACACTGCCTTCGCTGGCACCTGCTTAAACCCATTTTTTTTCTGAATTCTGGTTCTGTCAGCACCTGCACAAACCTGTTTTCAGTGAGAAAGCACAGGAGTGGCTGCAAGGAAGGATCTGACCTTCTAATTGCTCTTTAACAAGTCTATGGCTCATGTATGAATCAGAAGAGACACCAGCTCAGTTTCCCATAGTGGTGACATCACTGGGATGCTAATAGACACTGACTGCCCTTCTTGGTCTGAAGCTGTGTGGTGTTAACTGGATGAAAAAGCTGGAGAAATTTATGTATTTTTTCTTTTCACTGAAGTCAGCAACTCTGATACCCAGATGGAAACAGACCTAATGAGTAGCAAGGGGACATTTCTTGGGGTGTGGGTTGTTGTTTTATTTTTATAACATAGGCACTTTTAAAAGTAGAACTACACCTTGCCATTGATGATGAGTTACTGGCACCACAGCCACTCTCTATCTGTTGGATGTGGTTGTTGTCTTTCCCAGCTTCCTTGTCAATCCAATTTAATCGCTCCTAGGTATCTCATCTGTTACTGTCTTTTTCAGGCATCCTGTTCCCATGGGAAGAGGTCTGTACTTTAAAGGTCGTAGCTTCTCAGATTAAAGAAGGGGAAAGGAATCTGCCTCTCTTGGCTTGGTAAGGGGCTGTAGTGAGATCTCTGGAGAGACTGCAATGGAAACACTTTGTTCTGTGTTCTGTGACCAAGCTGAATGCTGCTGCCCATCTCCGTGTTTGTAGGAGAGGGAGCCCGCTTGCTCTGCTCCCCAGGCCGCTGGAGTGACCTGCCAGGAGAGAACTTGCATATGTACAAGCTGCTGTTCCATGATTTAATCGCCTGATGTTGACTCAGATAGGTCCTGACTGGAGGTCAGCTGTGACGTGCAGCTGGTAGGGTGGGATTCGACTGTTGGGAAGAGAAAAACGTCAGCCCAGATTCTTCAGTGTTGACAAAGTGGATGTGACGATTTCTCCCCTCCAGCTGCAACGGCTGCCTCTGTGCTTCCTTCTTCCTTGCACACCCACAGTAGGAGAGCAGACTCTGTGAAGCTACCCTGTCTTGACCCTCAGCTGCTGAACTAGATGAGGCCTAGCTGAGCTTTCTCCATCTTTCCTTCAGTGCTTGGGCCATCCATCGTGATAAACCTCACCTTTCAGTGCGTCTTTAAGCTTACTTTCTGTCGGTGCTTCCTGTGGAGTACATGGCTTTTCCAGCTCCGTTTTATTGCAGGGTGGGGTATGGGGACTAAGGGAAGCGGCTGTCAGATGTCCGTTCTCATCCCTGCTGGTAGGGTCCTTCGCTTTGCTTTGAAGGCCAGAAATATTCAGCATTGAACAGACTTCGTTGGTACTCATTTCATTCAATTTCCACCTCTTCACTAACCCTCCTAACACCCTGTGTATTTCCCTGCTCATTTACCGTTTCTGACCTCTTGAGGAGTTGGAATGTGTTGCCAGGTCAGGCTCAACACCATCTCTTTATTATTGAGGACAAACCATGAAATACTCTCTCTCTTATACCACACCGGTTCATCTGTCTTGCGGTGGCTCCTGATGTACTCTTCCTTGTTTTGCTCTCTGTAGTCTGCCTCGGCCTTCAGACCTTTAAAGGGATTTCAGTCCTTTTTTTCTGGGACTTCACTTCTTTTAAGTGAAGACACCACCTCTACACCTCACTCCCTGACACAAGGCTTCCCTATGCATAGCCATAACTGTGTGAGCTTCAGTGAGAGCTAATTCCTACTGTGGCCTTGTTTGAGCTTTCCATCCCATGCTCCTCAAGGCCCAGGACCAGCCCTCACTTCCCACACTACTGCCTTCTGAGGGTCTCCTTACATGGACACAGCTGCCTGGGGAGTGTTCTTCCTTCAGGTCCTTTTTGCTGCACACCACCATGTCTTACTGTTCAGTCAATGGTCTATATGTAGGATGTGTCAGCAGTTCCTGTTCAGGGAACGCTCCTGAATGTAACACAAGTAGCAGTTGATCTTGTTCCTTACAGCAACTGAAAATAACAAATAAAACAGGGCTTGATAAGACTGATGGCTGGGAGTACCCCACTACAGCTAAACACCAGGCCATCTTTTTAGCCCTCAGCTTCATTTCACTGCCGTTCCACATGGTCTAATCCAATCTGAGCTGAATTAATTTTATTAGCAAGATTTGGAGAGATACTGTGTCAAACTGCTTATCATTTCACCTGCCTCTATAGGCAGGCACTGTGATCGATGGATTGAGACATGTGCCGAATTTCTGTGCCGCTTCTCTAAATGTCTCTGCCTTCTGCAGCCGTGCTGTTGAATTACTTCCTATCCTCCATGGGTGCTCTGCACTGGAGCACAGGACAGATGTCTTTGTGTACCAACCTTACTTGGACAAGAAAGCGTTAAGGGCATTCTTGGGAACCTGCTGACTTGGCAAGTATTACAGAGCTGCATATACAGAATCACAGAATGTTAGGGATTGGAAGGGACCTCAAAGGATCATCAAGTCCAATCCCCCTGCCAGAGCAGGAACCTAAATGACATCACACAGGAAGGCGTCCAGGCGGGTCCTGAATGTCTCCAGAGAAGGAGACCCCACAACCTCCCCGGGCAGCCTGTTCCAGCGCTCTGTCACCCTAACTTTAGAAGGAACTTCTTTACAGTATAAGCGGAACCTCCTGTGTTCCAGCTTGCGCCCATATACGTAGGTCTGCCCCTTCCTTCTCACGTGAATCTGATCTTATCCTCATGTGTAAGTGCCATTCCCATAAGTGTACATGCCCCAAAAGCGAGCCTGCACGAAGTACTTGTATAGTCACAGATTAAAACATCTTCAAGAGGAGAACCTTCTTCAATGGAGGTAATGTCTGTAGGTGTAAAGGACTCACCTTGACTCTCAGATTCCTGTATTCAACAGATTGATTTGGAACTCTTACTGAGAGAGAATAGGCAGGTAATGCTATAGCCATAGAACTGCTATGTTATTTTAGTATGTTGTTTTTCCCTTGTCTCTGATCATCCCGTCCCTGTGCTGCTTGTTCTCCTTGCTCAGGAGACTTAGACAGAATAGTGCATTATCACGGAGGTGTCTAGAGACGAATCAGCTGCTCCCTTCTGATTTTTCTCCTGAACTGCCCCACAGATAACTAATTGCAGCTCAGTTGCTTCTATTAGCTATTTACCTAAAATTGAGCTGGCTAATGAAAATGTTTCTAATTAATACGAGGCAGATTAAAACTCGTTACAGCAAGGTCGTCAGTAATGAGAGACAATCAGAGCACAAATGACCGAGCTTGGAGCAAAATGAAGATGGAACACAAGCAGGCGATCAGCACCGGTTGTGCACACGCTGGGCAGCAAGGGCAGAGTTCAGCAAGGTGACTGTTGGTGCGCTGTGCTGCATGTGAGCAACGCTGCTGCTTCCTCCTCTTCAGAGCAGCTTGGGAAGTGACTGGCTGAAGAGATGAACCTTAGCCCAGCGTAAATGTTTTCTGAACCAAGTGGCTTCTCAGACTAGGGATTTGTTGCTAGGCCATCCCTTAGTCACCTGTATGGATTGTTAGGAACCTTGTTGTCAAACAGATTATTGGCAGGAAAGACGTGGAAGTATGTGTAGCATAGGTGGAAGGTCAATGTCTGTCTGTGCTTATGTGTGGAAATTCAGAGTCCTGATGGCACGAAGGGTGGGAGCTTGAACATCTATTCAGCGTGAAATGGGCTGGCCTGGGTTTGGAAAAGTCCGTTTTGCTCTGCAGGGAAGTTTTGCACAAATCCTGAAATGTGTTTGATTTCAGTTGCCTTTAGCACTGGTGATACAAGGCTCTAGCACCAACGCTAGAGTTCAGCTGTCTGATGCAGGCTTACTGTGCATATCCTTTCGTTTGTACGGAGTTCGCTGGCCATCCTCCTAGATGTGTCACTCCTTCTTCCTATGTTTGTGAAACTGAGAAGCTAAGAAATTATTGCTTTACGTTAGAGGATCATCTCTGTCCTTTAGCCTTTGCAAGCTATAAGGCTTCCTTTCTCATATTTTGGCTGTCCCACTGGCAACCAACTGCTGTGCCAGAACTTTTGAAGGATCTTAATCTCTTCTAGGACTATTTTGAACTATGCAAGTCAAAATTGAGGCTTAGGGGGATGCCTTTATAGCCAGGGTTTGCACCAAGGGGAACTAACTTAAATAGTGTAGGTCTGAAAAGGTAACAATATACCTGCCTAGGTGGGTACACATGGAATGCCCTACTCTCATATGGGCCGACAGAGACCCATAGGTAAATCTTCAGGAATGTTACACACAACTTACAGAAATAATGAGTTTTTAGATAGCAGGGTAGATTGCACCTGGAGTTGTCCCAGTTCCAAAGACTTGAATCTGTCCATGATCAGCAGTATTGTCAGTTAGTACTGATATAAGGAAGCATTTGAATGGGAAATATCTAGTGTGCCTAGGAGCGAGCTGCTTTTGTAAAAGGTAGGCAAGAAAAATAGTACAAAAAGGAGGCAATAACAATTCCATTTAGAGTTGTGTGTCTCCCTGCAGCATCCCTGCTATCAGTCAGTTTGATTACTGGCCTGATAGTGTTAGTAGGGGTTATAGCAGTTTATATTAACTGTATACTTATTAAGATTTGTTGAAAGAGGAGATAACGGCCCTTTAGACACAACTACGATGGGTTCTAGTTTTTCTATTGCTGTTTTTAAAGCAACTGAGTACCCTGTTTGTTCACCAGTAGCTGTATCCTCCCTAAGCATCTTCACATATCTTTTGGCATGAACTTGATTTCAGTTGCTCGCTGTATTGAGGTGCGATGACATCATCTCTTCCTTCTGTATGGAGTCCAAGGAACGGCCTGGCTCATCCAGTCCAGTCTGCTGCCACTGCTGGCATTCTTGGATGGCCGACAGCATATATACCTGGGGCGCTCCCACACACCGTGTGCCACAAGGTACTTCCCAGCATAGTATTTTCATATTCACATGAAAGACCGTAAGCAGCAGTTCAGTTCTGCTGTGCCATGGAAAGAAAGCCAGAGTCCATCACCAACGTCCCAAGTTCCTGCAGTTGCAGGTAATTTAGTAAATACAGAAGATCCTTGGAAGCAGGTTGAACCTCAGCAGTGAGTGACCAGTTGAACCAGAATGTGGGAGCTGAATACACAAAATAGATTCTTTAAATATTTTATTGATATGCAACCTGTTTGCATTCTGTCTCCCACTGTGGCCAATCAATAGGGTAATTTTTGTCTTGATGGTTTGAGCAAGAGTGTTTAAAGCCCTTTAGACATTTTATTACACAGAATGTTCTTACGAGTCTGTAAAGTGGGGGCTAGTGATCCTGAGTTTTGTAAAGAGCTTTGTAAAAGCACTTTTAGAGATGAAAAATTCCATGTAAAATCAGGTGTGGTTGTTATCACAAATATCTAAAGCCTTTCTGAATTCCATTAAGCTCTTGGCTTCTCTATCCTCTGACAGTGAGTGCCACTGGTTAATGTTGTACTGTGCAAAATAGGATGTAAAACCAATTTTTTAAAGGTTGTTGCTTTGTGGAATGCCCTATAATTTGCTGTTTTGTAAGAGCTGAAAATAGGAATGGGAGATTTTCTTTTTAGTATTTCATATGACTCTTCTCTCTTAAGCATCAACTCTCTCTAATGTAAACAGTCCCCTAACATTTCAGATCTCTTTTTTTTATAGACTTTTCGAGTCCATGATAATTTTTTCTCTGTCCTTCTATGTCCTCTTCTTTTTCTTCTGTGCTTCTTTTTGTGATATGGGATATCCTGAATCCAAGATGAGGTTGTGCTTTCAATTTATACGATGACATTTTGATATTTTTAATGTTTTTCTCTTTTTTTTTTTTCTTTCTTAACACAGTCAAACAGCTTCTTTGGGTTTTCTTGACTGCCACTGTGCTTTCACTGAGCTGTCCACAACAATGTGGTGCAAGTGTTGGGTGGTTCCAGTTAATTTAGAGCTCATCAGTGTGTGCAGACAGGATAAATTGCAGCTTCCAGTAGGCGTAACCTTGTGGCCTTTTATGCTGAGGAAGATCTGCCAGTCTATAGATTGTTCACCTGTCTTTGGGAGGGACTTGGGCAGGTTTATTTTTCCATAGTGGTGAATAATATTTGTTGCATCTCATGGAGTTTTTCTCACTGCACTGTTCTCTCCTTTGCCAGATCACTAGCAGGGAAATTAAACCTTGGTGTAAGAATGGGCGTAATGGGACACTCTGCTCTCTGTTTTTGACAGTGATGCAGGCAGCCATGTTACATTAGAGAGCACCTTCTGCTTTGTGGATGCTACCTGGAGCTGTTTCCCTTTCTGTGACGTTTTTCAGTGCTTCCAGTGCTAGTTTAGCCTCACTGGAATAAACAGCAGCGCAGGTGCTAACATAGACAGGGCTTCTGCAGTATCACCTCATCTGAAAGAGCTCAGAGCAGGTTGAAATGAAGCTGTGGTAAAAACACCACTAAATGTTGCTGCTTCTGTCTGTAGTGCTGGGCTTGGTGGATGGGGAATTCTGAGCTGGGAATGGGATAAAATGAGTAAATGATGTTGCATCTTCTCCAAAAATTAGTCATTTTTCACTCTTTGTGAGGGAATTTATTAAAAGCTACTTGAACCTCTCCATAAATACCTCCTTTTTCTCTTCTGTTGACCATTGCATTAACATACTCAGAGTATTTAGTGGGCTGGTGAAGGATGATTTTTTTTTTTTTCCCCCTCTGAAAATCCCTATTGGCTTTTTTTAGTCGTAACACATTTAGCTAAATGATTTTTAGTACTCTCTATAATTAATGTCTCAACTAATTTAATTGATACAGAGTAAAAGCTATCAGGACTATAATTTTCCAGATTATTCTGGATTTTTCTTACAAACAGGGCAACGTTTATTCCCCTTCAGTCCTCTGGAAGCTAATGGTTTTAATGTGTGATCCCCTTTTTATTATGATTACTACCATCTGAGCTACTGTTTTTTTAACTCATCTGTCATTTGTACATGATTGAAGTTTTCAGGGTACTTTTTTTGACACATCTTTCTTGAAATACTGTTTTGGAGAATGTATCTCTATTGTAAGCAGTGATGGGCAGGTTTCTCCTCAGCATCCTGCCCCATGCAGCGAATTGCTTGCAGCAGGAGAAGGCTCCTCCTTTCCCTTGCTCAGGTTTGGAAGTAGGTGGGATGCGAATAGGCACCATGTGGCATGGAGCTGTTCCTGCTCACCTCTCCGAGAGTGTTCTCTGTATGGAGGTGAGAGGAGGAGCAGCTCTTCTAGCCCTGTCCTCTGGGCAAAAGCCAGCCTGACATCCGCTGTGAGATGCCTGTGTTTTCAGTGTTCCAGGAGGCAGCACTCATCACCAGGAATTTCTGGTGACTTGTTTGTTACGTCTTTGACTAATTGCATTTCAAATTTTCTCTCTGCATTCCTAATCCTCATTTCATTTTTTGCCAGCTATGAGGATGCCCTTCAGGGTTGGAATGACTTTTCTGAAGGATTTTTCATATGATAAGTGGCTTCAACCACTTACCTTACTGTCTTCAGTGAGCCGTTTTGTCACCAGATACCAGATACTCAAGTTTTTACCGGTATGTTTTAACTTTTGGTGTTTATTTTCTTCTAAATTAATTTCTTTATTTTTAAGACTATGTTAGCATCTGCCAATTTGTGACACCTGCACATCTGATACTCTGAAGAGCAGTTCTTTGCCAAGGCCTCTGTGAGTAAAGGCTTCTTCAAAAGCATCAAAATGACTTGAGAAGCCAGGTCTGCTTGTACATCAAGGATGAAATAAAAAATGTCACTTTGCAGCTCTGTTTGAGTATGTGCTTCGTCCCAGGGGTGCCTCCTCTCCATATCTGGCATTTGGTACATTCACTATGGCCCATATGCAACAATTTTAATTATCAATGTTAATCCCAGTCTCTCCAAGCTTTAGGTCTGATAGCCGTGCTTTGGGCCAGTGGAGAATTTGTCCTTCTGATATTTGGGAAAGAGGTATGAGACAGAAAGAGATGCCAGTGTGGTCTGAGGAAAGAACCATATACACATGCAGACAGCATTTGTGGTCTGAAGTGCTTCATGAGGGAGTCTTATTCTTGGTAATCCCCAGTACATGAAATGTTTCCTTTGTCTGCAGTGTGCTCCTAGGCATGGTGCATATAAGCGGGTCTGTGTCTAACTAGCTGTTTTTCCCAGTTCTCTTAACAAGAGTCTTCAAGATATTGCTGGTGAAACAAAGAGCAGTATCTTGTGAGATGCTTTGGAGAAAAGCTCTGAGCCGTTCTGGGAGTTTCCATTTACCCTACAGTTTCTTCAAAGTAGGACAGAAACGTGAGTCTCCATTATCTGACACAGTAGTAGGAATGTGGCACTCTTACTTTGCCTATGATTAGGAGAAGGTCATCTCTCAGAGAGGCTGCATCTGGACTGTGACCTAGCTTGGGAAGATTCAGGCAACGAGTAGATAGTGTTATGGATGTTTGTTTGGTAAAAATCCTGACCTGGTTCATAAGAAAAGGAACCTTGGAATCTGCATTCACAGCTGTCATGCTTTTGGGTCAGGACAGCCCTAGAACTTGTAACAGACGCTCTCTGTTAACCCCCCTCCCTCCCCGAAGGGAAAAGGAATAAAGAGGAGAGACTTATCGATTAGAAAAGGAAACTAGGACAGCTTTAATGAAAAGGAAAATAATAAGAAGAATAAAATGGAGTGTTTACAAATATATACAAGACCAGTATCGAACCCAAACCCCCCTGAGGGCAAGTACATCATCGTCACCACTGATGCTGTGGAGCAGGCACTGGGAAAGTCCCAGACAGGGCCCAGCAGCAGATGGGAACTGAGTTTAGGAGCTGGATTCTGGTGCTGGATTCAGGAACTTGGATCAGGATCAAAGGCAGAACGAAGAGAGTCCTCCTTGGATTCCGGCCATTAAGGAATGAGGAAGAAGAGTCCAAGCAAGGGCCCCCAGAAGCCGAATATGGCGCGGATGGGATGGAATCCTCCGTTGGTCAGTTTTAAGTGCACCCATCTGTCCGCTCCTCCCCACAGGTGCGGCTTTTACTTCCTGCATCCCACAATGCCAATCCCTGGTTCTAACTCTAAATGTGGAATGTTATCACTGCTAGAAGCAGGCACTGCCTGGGAAAACATCCTGCTAATTTCAGAAAGTGCAGTTAGGTAAAGAAACTGAGCTGAAAAGTAAAATCGCTGAAGAGAATGCTTCCGTTCTAACTCAAACCAGGACAACAGCCCTGCTTCTTTCTCACTGTACTTCTGCCTCTAATGTGGACTAAGGATACAGATAGATTTCCTTCTTCTGAGGCAAGTTGCTTGGTCAACTTTTGTCTTGCTAGCAGGGTCAGAAGCTGGCATTCCCTGGTCTGGACAGCCAGCTGGGACCGCTGTCTATTAGGAGTTTTAGCCAAGCCAGTTGTGAGAGCACGATGGAGGATACTATGCATGGGAGTTTTGTTCTATTTTGTTCCTGGAGCCCTCTGTGAGAATGGGCTCTCCTGTCCAGGGCTGCTGTGTCCATGAGACTGGGATGGATAAGTTTGAGTGCGCCAAAATTTCTTCTTTCCTTGTGCTAGAGGAGAGAGGCTATTTCTGCCTTCTCAAGTGACAGACATGAATATACACCTTGCATCCATGTGTATCTACAACCAGTTGCCTTTTCAGCTACAGGGTGGGTTTTCCATCTTGTTGTTTACATCTCCATTGGCAATCCATGTAGAGTGGGTGGGTGCGTTGGAGCCAGCACCTCTACCCTGAGCTGGCTGCCCGGCCTCATGCCCAGCACTGCGCTACAGCCCCGGAGTCGCTGCTGCTCTGACCCGAGCCGTGCCGCAGCCTGGAGTCATCCGATGGGCTCCTGCTGTGCCGGCCCATACCCAGTGCTGGAGTTTTTGGAACACATCTGCAAGGAGCTGTGCCGCTGTTTCCCACTGGTGCCCTGGGCTCTGGCTGCCCGGTGCCTCCGAGGCTGTCGGGAGGTTGCCCATCCGCTGCCCTTCCCCGTGGCTGCTGGCAGGCACTTTCCTCCACGGCTGGAGGCAGCGGGCAGAGGGTGATTATCAGAACTGCCTAAAACCTGTTTGCCTTTAATGGGCTGCACTCCTGGTGATGTGACAAACTACCCAGCTGCTCCGGCTCTCTCCCTCCCACTGCCTTTCTCCTTTATTCTGTTACTCCCTCCCTGCTTTTCTTGCTTTCTCCTCCTCTTTCATAGCTTCCTTTCCTCATCCTCTTTTGGCCTGCTTTTGCCCCCGCCGCACACAAGGGAGGAGAGTAAGGAAACAGCCAGGGCAGATGCTGGTTGGTTACAGCAGGAGCTTTATAGCTGGTGTATTGAATGCAGCATGATAACGTGGGAGATATCAGACGTGCTCATGGATGTTATTTTCTGCCTGTGGATTTGTGAGTGCCCTTGAGCAGGCAGTATGCTGGGAGGAGCTCACTCTCCTAGTGTGAGTTGTACCGGCCTGTCTGTGCCCAGGAAAGCGGGTGTGTTCACGGATGCAAGCTGCCACGTCTCACACCCGAGTGGAAAACTTGCACATTAGGCTTTCTCCTCACACTCCCCTGGGCCTTGCAGCTCAGCACCCAGTCTGTCCCAAATGCGAGACGCTCGCCCTGGCCCGTGATGTGACGCAGCACTGCACCAGGGCAGAGATAGCCGCTAAATGAGGAGGGTGGTGCGGTCATGCATGTTTGCAGTGGTGTTCCTTTCTGCCACATATTCTGAGGCTTTTAGTGTTGTTCCTCATCACAGGACCTTGGGCAGGTGAGGTCTGCAGACACAAGATTTGACCTCTAATGACTTCTGACACAGTGGCCAAAGAAACTAGCAACCTCCCTGAAGATAAGTGTCAGATAATAGCAGGAGATCACTGATCTCCTGCAGAGTTATTTTTTTGCCATTTATTCACTTAGATTTTATTAATGTATCAGGGTAAACTTAAGTTTATTGAAGAATATTGAGTATAGCTGTGTACTTGGCAGGAGGCTTTTTCTAGTGAGAGTAATAAAGGCAGAGTAAATCATTGTCACTGAAGGGTGTGGTGGCTGGTCTGTTCTTGAGAGGCAGAATGAACCTCAGGAGCTGAAATTCAGACCAGTCAAGTGGTTGATGATGAGTTTTGTCATTTGATGGCTGTTATTTTGGCCAGTGTGAGCAAAGCTGGCAAGTCTTCTGATCCTTAGTTTCTAATAACCACCATCACTGCAAACTTTGGCAGTATAAGCAGTGAGAACAGGACCTGACTGGACTAAAGGGATGTAATTTCCCCCTGCCGTGTGTCAGAGTGAGCTGAGGAGGATGAAGGACTTTTCACATGCTGTCCTCCTTGGTGCCAAATGGGCAACTGTAATTTTTGTTTTTAGCAGATTCTTCTTCAAGTTTCTGGGATGGTATATGTGATTTTCCTCTCACTTGAATTCATCGTACTCATGTGTGCAACGTGAGCCTAACATACATGTTTGTGGTCCAGAATTTTGTCTCTTCACGTGGGCTTCCCAAACTGTGCATCATAGCAGTGGATCACAGTGACAAACCAATGCTGCTCTGTGGCTAGACATCTTATTTTGTGTAAGGAGGTAGCCCTGGACAGAGCCAAAACCTAATGTACTGGTGCTGATTGTGGTGCCTGTGCCAACACTGGAGCATCTTGTCCTAATCTGGTTGAGCTGTCCTAAATCAAGCCAGAGACCTAATACTTAACGGACACATTAGATGATGATGCCCAAAATCAAGAAAGGAAATCTCTGGTCTGTTTAACTACTAGACAAATCAAAGGTACATATGTTGGCATATGCATGTAACAGACTTCAGAGGGGCTTGGCTGACATTCTGGTCTCTCCTCAGGTGCACCTGCGCTCTGCTGAGCGCCTCCGGGAGCTGTGCTGCGCCAACCGAGGCACCTTCATCAAAGTGGGACAGCACCTGGGAGCGCTTGACTACCTGCTGCCTGAGGAGTACACCCGCACCCTGAAAGTGCTTCACAGCCAGGCCCCGCAGAGCACCAGGCAAGAGGTTGAGCAAGTTATCCGTGAGGACCTGGGCAAAGAGGTAGGGGAAACCATAGCCCGTCGGCTGCTTAGGCCTCAGCAAGCCCTGGACAGCTAGAGGAGGGGAAAAAAGGAGCAAAGAGATCTCTGGTGATTCTCAGTTTCAAGAGATACCGAGCAGAGATGTCTTCTCCTTGCCCGTGGGTGAATGCCATGTGAGTTTTCCCTATCCAGCGATGGGCATTATTGGCAGCCTTAGGAAAGAAGACGATAACAGAGGATTGAGGGTGTGAAAGCTGCCAGGTGGAATTGGCAGGTCTCGGCGAAGCAGCGTACCCCAGAGGTTACGCCAAGACTCACAGGGTTGCTGGAGATCAGGATGGAGGGCTGGCTGCCACACTGAGGGGTAGGAGCTGGAGGTGTTGATGTTCAGGACAAAGATACATTAGCAGAGCTCTGTGAGGGACGACTGCTCTCCTCTGGCTGCACTAGACCAATTCCAGCGAGCTCTGACAGCCCTTTACTTTCTCAAGCCCCTAATTAACCCCCAAAGAAAATAATAGCATAAATCACTTTTGCTGCCTGCAGTCAGGTAATGCAGTAGCCCAGGAGTCTGTGTCACTATTAACCCTCAGCAGCCCACAGCAGTGAGATCAGAGATAAGTACCTGTGTTCATATGATTAGGGAAATAACCGCAGTATTTACAGAGGATGTTCTGCTACTTTGCATCTTGCCCCTGACAAGAAGTAATCCCTTCACACTCCAGCCTGGGTTGAGGAGAATCACAACTGACATGGTGAGAGGGAGGCAGGAGACAGCAATGTGCAAAGGCAGTGATAGAGAATGTGGATGTGAGGGAGAGGAAGACTGGAATTTGTAGAAGGGAAGCAGTGTGCACATCTGTTGCTTATATGGAGAGGTTTGTGGGGCTGTTTCAGATTGTTCTGAGCTCTCTGACTGTGTGCAAAGGTGGTATGGAGGGAACACAAGGGAGTCAGTGATGTTTTTGCACCTAGTGGGTATATTATGGGCAGATTTTGATGGGGTAGGTCTCGCTACAAGTAGTTCATGGGTCTCGGTATTGTCTGATCAGGAACAACAATTAATATTTTCCTGTCATTTAGTGGCAGGGTTAATGTCAGCCCCTGACCTGCAAGATACTCCCTCTCTCAGCACTGCATCTTTTTGGCATGACTGGTACCAGCTGTGTTTCCTAGCTCAGTGGATAGATGGAGCAGGGCAGGCTGGCTGCTCCCTGCAGACTCCTGCTGCTCCATGGGCCTCCATCCAGCAGTCTCCCCTCTGCAGGAGCTGTGGAAAACCACTCTGAGTTTAACCCCCGTTAAATCACCACGGCACCCACCTCTGGCTCAGTCTGTGTGCTTTCACTTGGAGGCTGAGACAGATGCTTGGAGATAGACCCTTTTCTCTTAAGTGCATGTTCAACTACTGCTGCTCTGCATTCGTTTCTACCAGCTTTTTCGGAGCTGGACAAACCCTCCATGCCTCATTGATTTCCAGTGAGACAGATCAAATCCAGTCTCCACAGCAGCCTTCCCACTTAGCATTCATTTCACCCACATGGGCGGTGCTGGGCAATATTTAATTTTAAAGAGACAGAGAGTGAGAGGGGAAAAAAAGGTAGAAATGGCAAGAAAGGGATAGAGAGGAAATGGGAAAAAGAGAGCAGTGATACAAGGGAAAAATTAAGAGAATGGCATGTATTGAAATAAGGGAGCTGGTGAAACCGGGCAGTATTAAAAGCCAAGGTAAATGCCCATGTCCATCAGTTACAAGGTACCAAATCAAGGTATTTAAAAACAAAAAAGGATTTGGGAAACCTAATACACTAAAATTGTCTTTGCTGGAGCCCAGAGATTTGATAGGGATACTTTAGGAACAAATTTGATTCCAGTGTAGCTACATTCTCAGTACATTTTAAATATGATATGTTTAGCTACAATATAGATAGAAGAAGGACACGGTGGAGTGTCAGAGCAGAGGAGAGTGCAAAGAGGGATCCCAAAACTTTTCCTCTTGGGACCAGTGTCACACCTGGAAACTTGCAGATCAATTCAAACAGAAGAGAAAATGTCAGTGAGGGAACTTTACCAGGGCACCGAGGCTTAGACCTGCTGCTCTTGAATTCACTGGTAAGATTTTCAGTTCCACCATCAGGCACAAGAGCCGGCTCCTCAGATTAATCTCAAGTGTAGGCAGGAAGTAATTGCACACAGTTTGGATCAGCGCAGAACAAATGGGAGAAATAGCAACTGGAAATACAGAGATACCTAGGGAGGAATGTGACAAGCTGACAAATTAGGCAAGAGCTTGCAAAAGGGCATGAAGATCAAAATGCCAATTTTTTGTAAAGAAGCGTTGTATCTTCAGTCATTTAAAAGTAGTCTGTCTTCTAACGTGACCTACACCTGAGAATCTTATCAGAGGCTTGGATGTTTAACAAATGGAGTGTTTCGGGGGGAAAACTGGTGTAAGTGGAGACCATGCCAATGGAACTGATCTTTGAGCAAAGAAAGAGGGCTTGTGAGGTAGGGTTACAGCAGTTCAACATGATCCTGTTGTCTCCACACGGATCCCCTGCTGATGGGGTGCCTGTGCAACATTCTAGGCCAGCGTCGTGGCTGGAAACTGGGAGCTGCCGCATGTAGCTGTGCTGCATGAGCTAATGGACTGATGTAAAGGCAAATGGCATGTGTGCTGATCTGACACAGGAGAAGCATCATATATGCTGACTAGTGGGTTGCCCTGTCAAACCCTATTTTAAGTCTAGGGGGAATCTATGTACCTATCAGGGATCATTAGGCATAAAAATCATCAGTAGTGAGCAGATGCTGCCTTTCTAATCTCAGCCACAGTGGCTTAGTGATGGTGGGGGGTTGATCATTCTCTTGACTATGCAAGACCTTGAAGTGGGGGATGAGATTCTAAGGGCAACGCTACTCAGGGCAGCGGGAGAGGCTGTAGAAAGAAATCTTTATAATGACTCCTGGAAATGATCACCAGCAAGATCATAGAGTTAAGAGTCTTTTGGAGAGACAGTGGAGATAGCACAGGTTGGGTTTCTTCTGGATATATTCCTTGGAGCAGTTGGGAAAAGCTGTGTGCATAAGAACAGGTGATGAGATATATTTGAAAAAATTTTCCTACCTCTGCTTTCATCTTCCTTGCTTGAACAAGGTTCTGAAAATGAAAAGGTGCCAAGTGTGGAAAATGAAAGTGAAATGCATACGTTATCTACTGCACAATTGTTATTTTGTCTGCAGAGCTATTAATGACAGAGGGGGAGACAGCTGGTTCAGCCAAGCTCTCTAACTCAACAAAGGGCATGCAGAGCAGTGCCAGGCAACTTCTGGTGAAATGTGGACACCAGGCATTTAGGGAGAAAGACTGATGAGGGGCTCTGGAAGATACATCTTTCAGAGTGGCTGCGCCTCAAAATCGTTTGTGCTTGGAAACTAGAAATGATGGAAGAAATGTTTTGCCAGCACTGGGATTAGGGGCATTTCGTCCCTCTAGCAGGTCTATTGGAAGGGACTGGCTTGTGGTTGTGGGATATAAAAATACTGGGTAGGTGATGCCAGGACAAAGATGCAGAACCCAGGGCACCTCTGAGTTTGGCTAAGCCAGTTCCATCTGACAGCCCAGCGGTGTCTTGTTGGAGAGGCTTCCTGTAGGTCTTTCTGTTTGTGATTTCCACGAACAAGGTGTTCAAAGGAGCAAAGAGCTCATTGCTAAGACTGATCAGACTGTTGTGAAATTCTACCCTTTACATCTGTTTCTCTGCTCTGATCAAGGCCATTCCAGAGCATCCGTCCTCATAGGACTGAGTGGCTGCAGAATGACTTGGCAGCTTTTACAACCCTGCTCTTCCAAATACCCTTGATGCCTTTCTGTTATCTGGTTCCAGTACTGTTCAGCACGGTCCCTAATATGGCTCACTTCTCTGCTGCTGCGCAGTAGTAATGAATTTAGATACTGTGACATCCCCATGAGGCCAGCATGGTCCCAGGTAGGGTATTTCCCATGCTGCTGGTGTGCCTGTGTGGTGGGGCTGTCCAGGTGTTCTGTGTCCCGACTGTGTCTTTGCCTGGGGGCTGGTGTAGGGCACAGGGCCAGCCTTGCCTGCTATGGGAGTGAGGATCTCTCCTTCCTCTTTGTCTCTTTACTTATCCTCACATCTCTGGCCTCTTGCTAATGGTTGTTTAAGATCTTGCAGAGATGAGTGGAAACTGCTGAAGCTGAGCACTCCCAGATGCTGGAAAGTGAGGGATCCTAAGAAATCCTGACACCAGGTATCCACATCTACATACATCTTTACACCATTTCTGGTGAGTTTGCTGTGCTCCAGGAAGGCTAAGAGGCAAAACAGGCTCCCCAAGGAGATCGTGTCAGTGATTGAAGGTGTTGGTTCCTGTGCTTGCTTTGTTCAAAGCTGGAAGAAAGGACTGGGGAGAGTCCAGAGATCAAGACTTGCCAAATCACATAAAGGGCTTAAACAGATGGAAAGACAATCATTTGGAAGGATGTCAGTCTAGGTCTGCTTTGTGGGTGTGCGCGTAATGGGAGGTAGTTTCTAATTGCTTGATTAGCCAGTACCTCCAAGGAGTCCATCCTTTTCATCCACAGTTAATTGCAGCTTTTACTTGCTTTTCAAGGACTGTTTTACCATTTGCAAGAAGCCTCCAGCAGCCATGTGGTAACGGAGCTCACTGACTGAGCAGGGCAGGCTGTGTTGGTGGTTTGACTGTGATTTGTAAGCAAAGCACCTGTGGTAGAGGAAACTCCTGTGCTGTGGTTTGTAAAGCAGGATGCATTTTCACAGCAATGTTTGGGGGACCCAGCTGTAGGTTAAACGGCTTGGATTTCCTTGGATTCCTACCATTGTACCTGGTATGGCACCACTCCTGTGCAGTAAGAAACAGATACTCCTTGTCTGAGAAGCTGTTGTCCTTGCAACAAAACTGTGGTTAAGGATACTGTCCTTTGTCCCTCTACTCTAAATTGCTCCTGAGGTTCCCGAAGTGTTATCTAGGCTGGGTACACGAGCATTATTTATCCACTGTTGGAATGTACCCATAAACCCCTGGGAGCATGATCACTGCAATGTTGTGCAGCGATGCCACATGGTCGTTGGACAGGGAGGGACAAAAATTATATGCCCATGTGAACCTATGATGGGAAAGATTCAGAATGAGACTGCGGCGTGGTGCTAATCCCCACAGCAAGAGACTTCCCTATCCTTGGGCCGTTGGAGTACGAGAAAAGACAGAGGGAATAGGAAAGACTCTTTTTACTGTATGCGTTCTTGGTACAGCATGGCAGCCTTCGCTGTGCTAGTGACAGGGAGAAGGACGAACTGATTCCCTTCTTTCTGGAACTGTTGATTAGCTTTTTCAGCTCTGGCAAGACATATGCTTACTTCTTATTTGCAGAACTATTGAAGCAATGCTGCTCAGCCCTGCGGGAGAGCAGCTAGGCCTTCAATAGGCTGTTGGGTATAACGCTGCATGTCCTACAGCATCCAAGTTGTTCCTGAGGGAATATGAGTCACTTTCTCCATATGTTGCCCTAGAGAAGATTCATTTACCCTGTTAGATCACAAGATCTTCAGTTCATAGTGTGCAGATCCTGTTATGGCCCCAGAAAGCCTCTTCCCGGGCTGGCAGTGTTGTCTAACCCATCCAGGGTGCCAGGGCATGTGCCTGCTTCCTCTGGTGTTGCACAGCCTTGTGGTCAAGTGTTTTGCCCAAGACAGATGTGTGCCACAGTCAGTGCATGGTTGCTTCGGGCTGTGGGATGCATGCTGAATAGCTCTGCTCAACACCTGGCTCTCCCATAGCTTGTGATCCTGGTTCTGTCCTTAAATACCTGTTCTGGTTTCACTGGGACAGAATCCTAGGCCAGACATGGTCTGCAGGCCAAGTGGCAGTTTGGAGTCAGCCAAAGCAGCTGACCTGAGCTGGCTACAGGTGTATCCCATCCCATAAATGTCATGCTCGGTACAAAGGGGGGGAAGTTTGCTGAGGACAGGGCCTCCTCCTGCTCCTCCTTTTACTTTTCGTCCTGCTTCTCCCCATCTTGGAGAGTCTTGCTTGTCGTTCTGCTTTCCTGTTTATTGTGGCAGTATAACTTTGTTTTCTTTATACTGGCATTGGTATTAGTTTGATTGTTTCATGAAATCTGTTTTTATTCCAGCCTATGGGCCTCCTCTCCTTGATCCCATCTGAGCCAAGAAGGAGGATCGGGAAATCGGGTGATAGAGCAACTGCTGTAGTTTAGTCCCAGACTTGGGGTGTTGTGCTGGGGTGCTCTGTGAAGTTGAGAAGCTAGATTTAGGTCAGCAAGAGCCTCCTCTTCCTTCTGTGGGTGCTAATGTTCATCACAGGAGATGTCACCTTCCTACATGACAGTATCCACTCTCTGTTTCCCACCAGAGTGGAGGCTGGGCTGTGGTGGCCAATGCTCTAACAGTGAGGGGCTGGGGTGTGGGATGGGAGGATTTGGCCCTTCTCCCAGCCCTCTGAGCCTCTCCCAGTAGTCCTGTCAGGGCTTCCGTGAAGCCGACAATAAAAACCACATTTGTATTAAAACTGTAATGAGGAATAAAAAAACTTCACATTTTTTTCAATAACTCAGTTTATAAAAAAGAGATTTTTATCAATTATGAAAAGGATTTTGGCCATAAAAAGGTAATTTAAAGAGTCTGAGATGGATGGCGAATAGCATTAATGTCACCCAGAACAAATGGGCCCACATTACTCAACTGAAAGGCAGGAGCGACTGCCTGCGCGGGGCCTGTCGCTGCTGCAGCCTCCACTGTGCTCTCCCTGCCCTGTCACTGGTAAGAGGCGTTGGTCGCCGGCAGATCTCAGTGTGGCTGCCTCTACACTCAGCCCTTGTGTGGGCAGTACCTGCCGAGAACCACCGTTCCACTACCAAGGGCAGGCAGGCAGGGCAAATGGGGAGCTTTGTGTGGCTCAGGTGGCCCCCTCGCTTTGTTCCTTGTGTCTCTGCTTGCTCCGTTTGCCAGCTCCAGTGTT
Source organism: Baryphthengus martii (assembly GCA_013396935.1). Lineage (NCBI taxonomy): Eukaryota > Metazoa > Chordata > Aves > Coraciiformes > Momotidae > Baryphthengus > Baryphthengus martii. Next base: position 139,151 of record VWZK01002972.1, read on the forward strand.
ACTGACTCTTCGTGTCACACCAAGGACACCAAGGTGTCCTCTGGTGTCCTTACTGCTAGGGGAGCTTTGGAACAGGATACTCCCTCCTTCTGTGGGTTTTCTTTCTGCTCAGCTCCTGGTAGAGGATTTGGCTGACACCTGCTCATGGCAGCCTCTTCCTGGGTGCTCTAACCCCATTGCCTCAGAGAGGGAAGGTTTTGTGGATAGATTAGAGGATAATCTCCTTTGGCCTCCTTCACGTTAATAAAGTTTACAATGCGGGAGAATGGACAGTAGATTTTTTTGAAGGATATTTTGGAGGGCCTTCTGCAAGGAATTGAAAGATTTGAGATCAGAAAATGCAATGGGGAATGGCCTGGTAAGGAGTAGTTCTGATCTGCGTGCTTAGTGACATATTTTTTCTTTGATTTACAAATTCTTTAGGTGCCTGGGTGTTAGTGTATGACATACCTGTATGGAATTCGTTGGCTCACTGTATTTTGTGTGCAGATGGTAAACTCTCTTCAGTACAGTTTTCTCAGAGTTTTGGTGACACTTGAAGTGTTGCTCTGATGCAAATAAATCTTGGCTGGCAATGCACGCCACGGCTGTGTTCAGTGTCCACATTCTGTGGAGGCGGTGGATGTGCAGCTCAGCAGTGCTCTGGCCATCAGCAGAGACCACTTCTCAGCACATGGGTAACCTTTCCAGTTCCAAACAATCTCTGGAAATCACTGTTACTGGGATTGATAGTCTTTATGTGGCCTTTTTGCATGTGGAGATCCTTTTTTCAAACATGACGTGTGTCTCCTTTGCTGAGCAATCTCTGTGTGTTTATGACAGGCAGGATCTGGGCCGAGGCGGAAGCACAGAGCTGCCATTTGGAGGGACTGGCTTCTGTTTCAGAGCCTGCTGCTGATACATCAGAAATATTCATACTTGATGTTCTCCTCAAGACACAGACTGGATTTAGCGGGCCTGATTTTTCTCTGAAGGAGCAGGGAATCCTGTCACCTGCCTGCCCACTGATGTTTTAATATCCTACTTGATTTTGCCTGGTTAGCATCTCCTGTTTTCTTCCAGAATCTAAAATCTTGGCTCTTGACCCATCCGGAACATGAAAACGTGATGCACTGAATCTGGCAACTTTTAGCAATAGATTATTTGTAGATGAAACAAATGACATAAGATTAAATAAGGAGATATAGGGCCTAACTTTGACATATATGCATTTTCCTAACACACAAAATAGACACATAGCACTTTTATGAATTTTCAGGCTGTACAATGATCTAATAAGCTCTGTTTTGTGGCACTTCTGGGATCTGTCTGAGACACAGCTCCTGATTCCATGAAAGGATACTGAGTTATACAGTGAAAAAGCTGCTATGAGTGAGAACATTGCAATTTCTCCTCGTGGGAAAGCCTCCCATTCCATGTGCTTTTGTGTTTTGAGAACTGAAGAAAAAGTTGAGATCTAAAGGATCTCAAATGCGAGCAAAGTTTGTCAGTCCCTAGTAGGCAGGGCTGCTTGAGAGAGAGGAAGTTTTCTCATGTTCCTTTTGGAAATCAAGTTATGTTTGTGAACATGAAGCACATTTTGCACTTATTTTCTGTAAGCTTTGCAGTGCTTTGATTTTACAGTATGCATGGTTCAGAGCCAAACTTGTGAATTTGTCTGTGGCAACTGAAGCAATAAACTTACGTGACGCACTGCTTGTGCCAGGAGAGCTCAGCTGAAGCAAACCCCAGTTTCTCCCTTACAAAGCTCCATCTCAAATTGACGAGTTCTTGGAAGAGGCTGTTCAACACCAAACCATCCAAATTTCAAATAATTAGTAGAAAATATGCATTAGTCAGCTCATTTCAAATAATGAATGAAACTGAGGTATGGGTTTCAGCTGGTATCAGTTGTGAGTGGAGAACAAAGCTAATTTTGCCAAATACCTTATTGGATGTAACTGATTGGTTCAGGTCTATTAACTGTTACTCCCATTTATCAAGAAAGGCTGGAAGGAGGCTAGAGCAATTAAAATTACCGAGGCTTGTTAAGAGGGGTTATACTGAAGTCTCTCCATGTAACATTTGCTGCCTTGTCCTTTGTGAGCTGCTAGGGTCTTTGCCCTGGCTGCCAAAAAAACCTCTAAGCCCATGCCTCCTGTCCCAGGCTGTCTTTTGTCCTTTAGACTCTAACCTAACCTCCTCCTCTTTTTTCATCTTTTTTCTTTTCTCTTTTTTACCTCTGGCTGGCTGTGACTAAAGTGAAGCCTGTAATTAATAGGATATCCTGTCAAAGGCTTTTGCCAGTCCCTTGCAATCATCATGACCAGCTCAGAAATTACAGATCTGCTGCTCCAAGCTAAACATTTGAGAAACTGGGTGGTTCACCGTGAGTGAGCAGAGGGGAAGGTAGACGTAAGGACCGTACTGGTGTCAAGGATTAGGGCTGGGCCAGCTACTAGATGAATGACAGATGCTCTCCATTAAGCCCTCCCTTCCCACAGGGGGAAAGAAAGGGAATATAGGAGAGAGACTTATGGACTGGAAAAGAAAATCACAACAGCTTAAATGAAAATAACAATGAAATAAAATATATACAAATATATACAAAACCAGTATTGAACCCACCCTGTCTGATGGCAATTGCATTACTGTTACTACTGATGCTGTGGAGTAGACACTGGAGAAGTCCCAGGCTGGAGTCAGCAGCAGACAGGAACTGGATTCAGAAACTGAACTTTGCAACTGGAGTCAGGAACACGCAGATTGAGATCAAAGGCAGAACAGACAGACTCGTCCTGTTTGGATGCTGGTCATTGAAGAAGAGAGACCGATCCCCATGATCCCTCAGCTTTATACTGAATATGTCATATATGGGATGGAATCCCTCGTTGGTCGGTTTAGGGTCATGTGTCCTGGCCGCTTCTTCCTGCAGGTGGGACTGCACCCCCCAAGGTGGCAGACAAGCTTGAGCAATGACCTTGGACAAGAGCGAATATGAGGAGGAGCCTTTCTGCACACCAGGCCTCGGTAACTGTATAAACATCAAAAATTGTCACTGCTAGAAGCAGACACTGTCTGTGAAAATCTGCCATTAACTTCAGAAAGTGCAGTTAGTTGGAAGAGTCTGAGCTGAAAAGTAAAATCCCTGAGCAGAATTAGTTCTGTTCTAGTTCAAACCAGGACAACTGTAGGCCTTGTCTCTCTGTTGACTATACAACCATAGCACATTGATGACAGTGTCTTATGTTGAGCATTTCTAGTGACTTAGTGTTCTGTACCTGATGAACCAGGAGGTGCAGCCTGACCCATAGCAGGCTCTGGGCTGTTCTCTTCTGGCTTTGCTTTCCACAGGGCATGTCTGGGGAAGATCTCAGTCCTCAGCCCTTCTTTGGTGAGATGGCTCCTGAGGTTATGATGAGGTGTTTTTTGAGATGGGTGCCCCTACTGCATTAGATAGAATTCACCAAACTGCTTTACCTCATCCACAGTAGCCCAGTGATTTTGAACTACAGGAAGCGGAGCTAGACACCAGTCGGCATTTAGAGGCTTCTTGTTCTGTTCCTTTTCCAGAGGCTGACCCTGTTGGTCCATCTGTTTTTGAGCTGCCTCAGCTCTAGGGAGTGAAGCAGGGCAATTGGATTCTGGCTCTAGAATTAGGGGTTGCTGGGTTGCTTGGAAATGTGTGTGAATTAATCAAAATTAACCCCCTACCTTTGTTTCCTTTGTTTAAGGAAACAAGTTACTTTTCTCCTTGTAACAACCTCTAGCAGAACACCCCGGGGGTGCCAGAGAAGAATTTACATTCAAGGTGGAAGACAAACGAGCCGTTTCACACTGCACCCCAAACTGGCAGCCCTTCCCTTTGCGGTGCTTGTCACCCTTGCAGTGGCAGCAGCAATGCCAGGCCTGTAAGTGTAGTTGATTTATGTTAACTGTTGAAACGATAATGTTTAATCTGTAAAGTGCTAATCTATTTTTTATGTTGATTATGAATAGGCCAGCTGTGCCTACTTTCCTATTCATAGAGTTTAGTGAACGAGCCCATTTCACAGGCTGGGTTTGGAGAGTGATTTACATGAGAACAGACACTGTTTTAAGGAGAGTAAATCAGCTGAGTTACACCACCGAACCAGGGACCTGGGAGCCCAACATGATCTGGAGGCAAGGGAAAAAAAACATGGGAGGAAGAGGAGGAAGAGACAGATAATAAATAGACTGCAGAAGAGGCAGATGAATCAGAGTAGAGACATGAAAAGTAGAGAAAAATATGGGCAGGAGAAGAAAGGAGAGATTGATATTCAGAGGAGAGATTGACAAGAAGGAAGCAAGAAAAAGATGTGACTGGCTTAGCGTAAGAATTTCCTATCTGAATCGGTGCGGGTTATTCTAGATGCCTGGGTTTGTATGGCTGGTCATTAGGGGATGCACAGAACCCCTTCCCCAGCCCAGTGCCAGTGATTCTGTTGGCAGAGTCAGTTGTGGATTTAATTTGCCTTGCGGTTGTCTCTCGCAAACGACTTTTCTGGATCTCTACGGGGTTTTTTTTTCTGGGAGTAGGCTGCAAAAGATAGAAACTCCAGGGTCCCATCCGGATCTCTTTGTAAGTTATTCTGCCTCGACTTCTCTTCAGTTGCTGTGCCTTGTTCTCAGCGGTGTGAAGTGCTGTACAGCTGTGCTTTTGCATTGACTGGCCTGCTGGCTGTGCAGGGTAGGTTTCAGTATCCCATCATGGCACAGTCAGCACAAATCAGCACTTGGAAGCTTTACATCTTCAACAGGGCTTTACAACCTTTTTAGCATCTTTCTTCTAATGTAGTGACTACATTATGTATATTATATATATATTTCTTGATATGACTCCAATTCAGGCAGATCTTCCCACATCTGCCAGGCTACACGTACTTCAATATCCACCTCAGATCCTCACTGTGGCTTCCCTGTTGTATTACTCCGGAGCAGTGCTGCGTTTCAATAAAACATTTATCATGCTTGCATCAATGTAATTGTGATCCAAGCCTGAGGAAGGGATGTAGCTGGGCAGAATCTGGCCGAGATTGGGCTTTGCCCTCTGTGTGTTTTCATTGTTGTACTACTGTGCCTCAGTCCACCCTGATGACAGGCTTCAGGACTGCGCAATGCTGGTTCTCATTCCTGCTCTTTGTCCTTGGTCTAGAAACACTTTTCTGTCATCCCTGTCTGAGGAGACACATAAGAGCATTGCACATAGTATTTGTGGGAGTATGCTTCTCTCTCTCTCTCCCTGCTTTAGGAGCTGGAGTAGAAGGGTCTGTCAGCATAGCATATATTCACTTTTATGCAGTGCTGTCCTGCCAGATACGTACCCTTGCAGTGTGGCCCCCCACTCCCCCTGCACACCCTGCCTCTGCCCACACACACAAACACCTGTCCTGACCCTGTTCTTCACTTGCCTCTCTGTGAATGGAGGATTTTGTCCACCTTTCCCTTTCCCTACACAAGCTGTAAACACAAATGTACTGCTCCATGCCTCCTCCATAACTCTCTGCACAAGCCCTGCCACAACTTCACTTGCTGATCAGATGCTTGTATCCCACTTTCTCCGAACGTATACCCCCAGACGTCCCCTCACCACTCTCCATAAAGTCACATACACCTACTCATAGACGTTTCTTCCTCCACCACCCCTTCTCTCATACACTTCTCAAAGCCCCCAGGCTTTCAAAGCTGAATCAGAGGCATTTGAGATGAGGCAGAGGTGATGTGTGTTCCCCAAGGTCCCTATATATCCTCAGGCTCTGGCAGCTGGTTATTTCTCACAGGACTGCTGCTGTTGTGCAGGCTTACTGCTGACAGGGCCCTTGGGGCATCTCTGCAGTCCTCCAAAGCCTCTGGCTGTGACTACCGTGGAGCCTGTTTGTTGTGGGTCTGTTGACCCTTTCCTGCTCGGGTTTCAGCCAGTGCATAGCAGGGATGTTTATGTCTGGAGTCAAAACGATCTTGGTAAATTAATTTGCTTCTGGGTACTTTCTTAAATCTTACCTTCTCGCTTAATGTGCCAACTTGCCCCAGCTCTTTGGCATTTTGGGAGAGATTTCATCTCAATTTTTTACATTGAGAACTATCAACCATGGGAACAACCTCCCCAGGGATATGGTATAGTCCTCATCACTGGAGGTTGTCAAGATGTGGTAATCTCATCTAGGCTCCCTTTCCCATGAAAAGTTGGACTGGATAGTCTTTTGAAGTCGCTTCCAACCCAGGCTATTCTGCGATTTAGTGATTCTTTACAAATGTGCTGTCTGTGCAGCAGGCTTCTGGAATCTGTAGGAATGATATGTCATTTGGGAATATATCTGTGCCTTTGTGGCCAGGAAGGCAAATGGCATCCTGGGGTGCATTAGGAGGGGTGTGGTTAGTAGGTCAAGAGAGGTTCTCCTCCCCCTCTACTCTGCNCAGGAATTCAATCAAGGGATTCTGGGTATATTGGGGACTCCTATGTGTGTGGCTCAAGAGAAATGGGAACTTTGGCAGGGATGGGGGAGAACAGTGGGATTGTTGTCACCTGTCACTTTTGAGTAATAGCACTCCATGTCTAATACTAGATTCAGAGCTGGCCTAGAAATGAGATCTGGAGGTAGGTCAGTGTTGATGACAAGGCTGAGGCTGCAGGCATGCTTGGCAGAAAGTTGGTGATATTTTTTGTTGTGATGAGAAGGGAGACAGGAGGAATATTTTGAGCAAGAAGATCAGGAACTGTGCTTTATCTTTGTTGAATGTGAACAGATATGACTATTGGAAATGAGATGTCTTGAGAGACAAGCTGAAGTTGTAGTTTGGAGGTAGAACTACAAGTCATCAGAAAGGAGGTGGGAATTTTATGTGTGCTATTATCCAGATGCTGTGGTGGGGCTAGGGGCTGTGGGCAGAACTTTGTGGAACATCATCAGAAAGCTGGGAAGAGGAAAAGGAAACTGTCTAAACACGCTAGCAGAGACATTAGAAGAGCAGAAGGCTGAGGAAACTGCTCCTTTCCTTAAGAACTACAGGGATGTTCCTGCTGCATTAGCACTTTCAGCTCTATTGCTTGGGAGCTGAAGAGCTGCAGAGATCGCAGAAAGCCTCAAAGATCTCAGTAGAGAGAGGCCACTACTGCTTCTCCTCAACCATGGAATAAGAGTCCCTTTGGACAGATGAGATGCCAAAGGAGATTTACTGGCAGCAGAGAGTTGTCTTCTGCCTTGCTCTTGCTGCTCACTGATGTAACAAGTGAGGGAGCAGGAGGAGAAAGAAAAAGAGAGTACTTTCAATTAAAACAGAAAAAGTGGCTAGGAGTAGAGAAGTTGTGTGCTTTTGAAGGACTGTGATTCCAGTCTGTTTGAATGATTGACAACTGTGACTCCATCCTCAGGCAGGAGAGATGCAGGTGAAGTAATATTTCTCCAAAAAGTCAGAGAAGAGAGTGTGTTTAATAAGCATTGTTCAAGCTGGAGACAGCTCAAGATGAAAGAACAAATTAAGATAAAGGGAAATATTTTTATGTGCAAGGAGAGGGCGTGGAACATGGGACAGGCTGGAGCATCTGCCCCATAGCCTGCACTATTGCAGGGAATAAGAAGTTCACAAGTCACTGCTTTCTTTTTCAGCATGATGAGATTAAAGGAAGCAACTGGGAATGTATAGAGTGCACAGAGACACTATTTAGAGTGCATTTTTAAGAGATTATAATTTTCCACCTTCTCTCTCCACACAATCGTAGTTGATCAGGGATTCTGGCTTGACTCTGGATCAGGAAATATTGGCTGCTGTTGGAGGCCAGTCACAGACAGACTTGGTTGTGGAAGTGGTTTAGGATAGTGGGAAGGCAACTAGCTGCACAAGAATCTTTGTTTATTCTGAGGTGAAACGAAGTGGAATACTGCCCAGGGAAATGAAAGGAAACAGGAAATGAGCATTTTCCCAATGTCCACATCAGAGTTAGAGGGACTGGTACTTTGTTATCACTCAGGGATCCTGAGGATATAATTTATTTCAGTGGTGCAAGATTCTTCCACCTTCCAGGTTCTCTGTCAGGAAGTGAACTGAACTTGGCAGCTTAAAATTATGATGCAGCTTCTGAAAGCAAAGTCTTTCCTTTAGTAATGGACATTTTTGAAAGAAGGAGCTTCTTGAAATTTAATTTTGAGTGTGAGATTATAGGCATGAGGAAAAGCTATCTGCATTGGCTGAAATGGCGTACTGTCACCAGAGGCAATGTTCACACTGGTGGATGGGCCAAAGACTTGTTCTGAGATGTGCCAGTTTTGCTGTGTTCCCTCTCTGGTTTGTTGTATGTTGTGCTGGCCCTTCAGGTAACGTCTGAGTTCTGCTTTTCTACTATGCAGTTTGATACCTGTCTTCTGTCAGAAATCTAATGTGCAGTCTCTCTGCTTTCAAAGTGCTTTGTGAAACCAGCACCTGAACAAAGACCAGATGAATGAAGGTAAGTGTGGAAGAGGCTAGTGGAAAACCTGTAGAACTCCAACTGTTGAAAGCATTGACTCTCAGAGTGCTGAGCTAGTCTGTTAATCTTAGCATCCTGTGTCTCTGGAAGGTAGTAGAAAACCCAATAGCTTAACTGCTGAAAATATATATCTCCTTGTGCCAGTCAGAATGCGTTCCCGGGCCAGTTAGGCTCCAGTCTGGCCGTGACAATCCTTGCTTTTATTGAACTGAATATTGTTTGTTTGTGGGAGTCTTGGCTTACCTTTCAGAGAGATGGGAGATGAGTTCCACCTCGCAGGTGGGGTCTCGGGAGTCATACATCAGCTCTGTCTGCTCCTTGCTGTTAGTGCCTGTTGTAGCTGTCACCACCAAGATTGGTTTCGATCCGGGATGAGTGATATTCTCAGACAGTTCTGCCTTGTCTTAAGGATCTGACTTTACTCAGGAAAATAAATGAAGCTACCATGTGTGTGTTTGAGCACAGACTATTAAGCAGGACTCATCAGGGATGGAATAAAAGGTGCTTTTCCTCCAAGAGTGGCTCTGTAACAAAGATACTGTAGCAAGTAGACTGATCCTGTCGGTGTACAGCTCAGTGGATGGATGAGACGAAATCAAGGGTGGCTTTGTGTGTGCTTTCCCACTATTCTGCTAGCTGGAGGAGACTACACATAGAGGGTGGTGGGTGAGCAGAGCAGGGAATAGCCAGGGTCTTAGGTGTCAGGCAGTGAGTGAGTGAGCCAACTTTGGTCTCTGGATGATGTGATCAAGGACTCTCCCTGTGACAGAGTTCATTTTCTACAACATTCACGGCTTTGTGACTAGAAAACACTTTTGGTAGGATCCCAGAGAAGATTCTCAGTGGAATAGCTGGTAGTTGGGTGCAGAGTACCCAAGTGGTAAGAGGTAGAAAAGCCAGAAAAAGATGAGCTTTATACCCCAGCTGGCTCACAGCCCTTCCCTAGAAGAAAGGCTGCTGCTTTGTGCTATTGCAGTGCAACATTAGCAGTGGTTAACCAAGTTAGCAGTGATCAGCATGCCAAGAGCAAAGGTTGGCAGATGAAGTTACCTGTCTGCGGCTGTGTGTGGAATAACTGCCAGATGTGGATTACACAGTTTGTTTTTTTTTAAAAAAAGATACTAAAGTTATGAATTTGGTCCTGAGAAATTAGATAAGGGCTGACTTATAGCTGACTGGGCAGCCCAAATTCTGCTCAGCCGTGCATGATCTCTGCGACACGCGTGGCCCAGCATCACATGGGATATCAGGGAGAGCAAGCACTAGAGCTCAGCTCTGCCAGATTCTGGGTAGGCACCTTAACGCACATCTCCCCTTGAAATGGACCGCGTTGCTTTTCCATACTGTGCACTGAAAGATGCAGGGATTTTATATAATGAGCCATATGGAACTGTTTCAGTGCATCAGAATACGCACATACCCTTTACCTTGTGCTCGTATGGATACAGTGTATACCTCTCTATATATGCACACTTAGATATATCTGTAACATGAACACCAAGAAAACCACTATTCTGTATATATCTACAATATTATTAAAAATACTGAGTTAATAAATACATATTCTTGACAGATGCATTTAGGAACCATCAATTAGGCTTGACATTCATTAGGTGGGGAGAAGTCCAATCAGATTTCACTGACTCAACAAAGCTGCCTATAAATTGTGGGCTGTTTGTTGTGACGTTTGATGAATTATTCTTCATAATGTACTGTCTGCTGCGATAAATCTAATCTTTCAGTTTTTGCTGTCTTAATAATTCTCAGAGCAACACTGTGACATTTTGTTTTCGTAAAGGGGATAGAAAGGCTGGAACAGTGAGGAAAAACCTTCATTTGCTGTCTGGGAAGTATATTGTTCTACTCCAAGGTAACATTTGCTCACGCCTGGAGCTCTGGTCTTGCAGTGATCAGTAAGTCCTTGGTGCCATGGACAGTTACGTTCTTGAAAAGACGACCAGCCCTGAATGAGGTTTGCATCCTTTAAACCTAGTCCAGGAAGGGCATTCAGACTTTTGAGAGCAATGAGGTCAATGAAGTGAATTCCAAAATTTCTGGGAGCCACAAGACTAGAAATGATGTGTCAGACGTAGAACTGAGTAACTCTTCAGCTATACTGCCACATGAAATAGAGGGGGCATTGTACTGGGCAGTGTTGAGATGGCAGCTGCAGCTCCCCAGACTTCCCTGGGAAACATGCTCACTTCCCAGAATGGTGGTATGTTGGTCTGTTTTCCAGCAAGCTCACAAATCCCATTATCACAGTGCTCTGTTCTGTCTTGGCTGAGATGCTACAGACAGCGTGATCCTTGTGTAAATCTCAGAAAGCTCCTACAGACTGAGCTCACCTTAGCAAATTGCCATCCATGTAGTCATGATTAAGAGGGAACTGTTCAGTTCTGAGTCCGCCAGGAAAAACAGATGAATCGAGTCACCTTGTCGAGACAATTCCATTGGAGAATTGCAGCACAAGGAGATGTGCAGAGTCCACCTACTGTAATCGCTTTCTCGCTGTCACCTTCTTTCATGGACCTGTCTCCCAACTGTATGATTCCTTCCATCTTGAATGGATTTATACCAACTTCTCCGTGTGCATCTTACTGTGCTGCTGCAGGGCATCAAAATGCTAGGAGACTGCTCATGGCCAACACAACACAACACAACCACATCACTGTTGTTAGTGGAGCTCTGTTGTATCATGACCTCTGATGAGCATCCTGGAGGCAAAAAGTACAAGTTAATCCTGTGTTGCCTCGTCAGCCCCTTCTGAAATAGCAGAACATCTCATAGATTGCTGTCTCCAAATACAAAATGCGAGACTCGGGAACAATTATGGTATGCTGTGATCGGAAGAGGAGATCTGCTGTGAAATTGTGGTTGAGGTTTTGAATGTTTCAGTTTGCATTGCTTTTTGATGATAAGAAAATAGCATCATCCAGGTTGGGCTCTTTTTTTGTGAATTACTGTGAGCAACTGTGATTGGTGGAGCTGTGGAGCACAGTGGTGAGTCTGGAGATGGCCTCTGCCTGAGAAGGCCTCAGCTCTTGCTGAAATATTCCCCAGATGTGCCAGACTCTGGCGGAGTCCCCTGAGGTGGGCATATTATGATCAGTTCTGGCGTATTTACTGTACTTTTGGTAAGAGAAGCAACTTTATTGTCTGAAAGTTACATAACAGACAGTTCATGAAAATACACTGTTACCGGAGCTCAGGGTTTACCCTGGAAACTGGACCACTTGCAGATGCGGTTCCCTCATACCCTTTGTACTCTCAGAAACTTACAGGGTATATCAGGAACTTTATAGCCTGTGAAACAGCAACTGAGTCCCTGGTGAGAAGCAGGTGAAACAATTCCTCCGTTGTCCATCCTGCTGTCATCCAGACTGGTCAGTCTGGTGGGAAGAGACTCTGAAAACATAAAGATGACCTGTACAGGTTAGACCAAAAGCTGAAGCCCACTACTCTGCCTCCAATGGTAGCCAGTTCTGGCTAAGAGACGAAGGCTATAAAAGCACGGCAGGCATACAGTTAAGCTTTACCTGGTGTAGTCTTCCTGCTTCCAGAAACTGAAAGTTAGAGATTTCCTGGGCCAGAGATTGTATCTTGATGTTTAATAACTTGTGATGGAATTTCTTATTTATTTAGCTACCCACCTGGACTTCTAATGTTCATAACAACCTGTGGCATTGAGTTCCACAGCTTAATTGGTGTGGGGAAAAGAAAACTTTTTGCTTGTTTTAAACCTGCTATCTGATAGTCTTGTGTACTAATCGACAATTTGCTACTCATGAGTTCTTCTGTGGAGTGAATGAGCATTCCCAATCCCGTTTTCCATGACAGAAATAATTTTATAGAGCTCTTTGACATTCTCCTCACATTGTCTATCTTTCCAGACTGAAGAGTCCTTTGAAGTCCTAGGGAATATTTGAAGGCAGTTTTGAAATGCTTTGGTGAAGGACTCTCTTCCCCTGGCAAGTGCTGAGCATTTGAAAGTCTCCTCACTGACAGCGCCTTACTGGACTGGTTCAGCTTTGGCAGAGTTGAGGAAAGGTTCTTTGTAAGTGGTTGTGGAAATCCAGAATTTTCAGAAATGCCCTGGCCTCTACTGGTGACCTCCTGAATAGGACTTGTAATGCAGAATGTTTACTTAGATCCCATAGTGGCCTCATTCTGGCTGCACCACATGCAGGGATCTGGAGCACTGTGCTAGAAGGGATTCAACCAGCCAGCTAAACAGGGCTGGGCTGTTGATACATCTTCAGTTAGTCACCCTGCACCCTAAATTTGTCCAAAACTGGCTACTAATGCATGGCCACTGTTCATCTGCTGTGGTCACTATGGCAGAGCAGAGCCACAACATCCCACTTAGGATGATGGTACGTAGTCCTGGGCCAGGAAGAGGCTCCATGACTTGGGCTCCTGCTCCAGGTGCCTTATTAGCAGCCTTTCCAGAGAGGAAAGGAAACATACCTCTCTCTGGAGTGGGCAGATTGAAACCAGGCAGTAATATTTGATCATTTGCTGCAGCACCTGGATATAAAAAGGTTGGGATTAAGAGGCAGTATATTTCAAAAGAAATTAGCTAGCAAGACGTTTAACGTTTGTGGTTTGGAGATTAAGACATCAGGCTGGAATTTGGGAAATCTGGGTTAAATCCCAGTCCTGTCAAAAGAACTCTCAGAACATGCTGGGCAGGTCACGTAAGGTAATGCTTTCAGAAAGGACTTGGGATTTGGGAGCTTAAATCCAATTGATTTTCAGTAAGTCCCTAAATGTTTAAAGGACAGGATTCACAAAAAGTACTGAGGCATTCTGATGCTCAGAATGTGTCATTGTGTCATCAGCTGGTGTGTGAAAAAGACCTCAGGCAGAGCAGTGCGTGCTTTGGGAAGGCACTTCAGCGTGTAGGGAGACTTGTAGGTGACAACTGGGGACTCCTAGAAAGGGTGAGTTTGTGCTGTGTACATCACACAATGGCACTCTGGGCTTAATGACGGGTTTTAGGTGCAACCTCAACACAAATACATGCTAATAAGTGTCTAAGTGGATAGATCCTGTGAGAGCTTTTATATCAGCTCCCTGAGGTGTGAGTACTAATACCAACAATCATGAAAAGACTTTGCATATTTAAAATTAAACGAGCATTATTCTTTAGAATTAAACAGTGAGGGCTGTGTTTCCAGCCAGTGATGTACAGCAACTCATTTGCTGGTTGAGCGTGTGCCTGGTGGGGAGCTGGCTGTGTAGAAGGGTAGTGAGGGAAACCACTGCATACTGGGACACTGCACACCTGCACAGCTGTAAACTTGCAGCTTGCTGTCCTGCTCCTTTGAAAGAGCAGCCATAAAGTTCCTTTTCTTTCTCTCTTTTAAACATTTATTGAACCTGTTTGGAAACTATGCTTCTTTCATCTCCTGCCAGGATTACAGATGGTAAGAGCCAGTTTGATAAGGCCCTTTGAGACATGCTGTGGCCTGAAAGAAGCTTGAGAGTTCCTTAAGTATCATGTCAGGTGGGCTCTGAGACTGTCCCAGACCTTTGCTTGCTAATTATCCATCCTGGAAATGATGCCTAGAGTTTTTCTTGAGGGTGCTTTTTAGCTGGGTGCTTATGAACAGGAAAAGTGTGCAGCCTGCTCCAAGAACTCCCTGCCTGCATGAAATGGGTGCTGCTTCCCTTGGGCAGTGCGGGAGCCTGGCTCACCTCTCCTTCCATTTTATACAGCTTCTCGCTCGCTTTTTCCTGTCTGGGACACACAGCTTGCATCAGAGGCGCTAGCTGCCTCTGGCAAGCTGCAAAAGGACAATTTTGTAATGAATGAGGGTGATTTACTAAGTGGGGGGTCCTGGAGCCCAGCCATAATTGTGCTGCTGCTTTATCTCCGCCTCACACCTGCTCATATAATGGCCTGGCTGTGATCTGCTCCCTCCCCCATGTGCATGCTCTACGCTTCTGCTCCTGGAGGAGCAATCAATTCCCTGGCCTGTTGCGGTCACTGGCTTTGCTGCCCTCTCCTCCAGCCTGTGGGTGCTCAGCGATTCCCCCGCGAATCGCAGTAGGGCAACTAGGCTGGCGCTAACATATGTGACTGCTAACCTGGCTTTCATGTCCTAAGTCATGAGGTTTTAAAAGAAATCCTTCGGCCCAAAATAACTCCTAGAGACAGCTTTTTTCAAATGATATTTCCTTAGAAAACGTAGTCACGCAGGAATATTGTTTGTATTATTCCTGCCAGAGGGTATACGTGCAGCTTTTGGTTTTTTCCCTGCATGCATCCAGTACTAGTAAACATGGTTGGATTGACTGGATAGGCGGCTAAAAGCTTTTGAAATCCAGAGCATGTGGAACTTTATCTAACTTATTTCTGGTCTTATTATAAAGTACCTTACTGGATTCAGGCCAGTGAACTCCCAGTTCTGTGCTTTACCCTTTGGAGGATGTTACCACTGTTATGACAGACTAGTAATGCTGGATGCTGCTCTGTAAAGGGTACATCCCTTTAGTATGAGGATGTAGGGTAATGAGAGAGTTGAAGAAAGCCCCAGCTCGACCTCCTGTGGCAAGCTCTCTGCATTTTTTTTCCTTTCTTATGAGATCTCGTAGCCCAGCTTGCTCCTGGCCACCTTAAGTCTCTTCCCCTTAACAGGTCCTCTCTTCAACTAATAGACAAACTTCACATAAAGGCAGAAGTCCCTGTGTCTGGAACACGTGTCCCCAAGCCATCTATCTCCTGTTGGTGTTTCTTTATTTAGACTACTCTGAAAGGAAAATCTCAGACTCCAGAAGTGAGAAAAAAGAGAGGGTGGGGGTGGAGAGGTAAAAGAGAAAACCCTTTTTTCTCTTGAGACACAAATGTCAGTAGGTTTGAATTATGGACCTGCTGTAATTAAAAACCACGTAACTAGTTGTTTTTAAATACAGTTGTTTTACTTAATTGATTTTGCTGCCAGGACCAAAGAGAATAAAATAAATAAATAAGTAAAATGCACCTTCCTAGTGAATTACTGGAGTCAGCTGAGTCTCTGTTGGAATCTAATTGCTGCAAATGCTCCAGTTTGTTGCTAGCAATAGTTTTCTGTGGAAGGGGCTGGGAGAGAAGGGGTAGAATGGTGTGGGAGTGGGCTTATTCCCTGGCAGCTGCAGCAGGGAACAGGCTGCTCCTTGTATAGTATTTTAATTCCTTGTCAGCAAAAAGAATATTCGCTTAATCTTTGCATGAAGACTTTGCTTAGAAGGTCTTTATTCATATTTAATTACTAGCTCACTGCATCTTCCATCTTTAATTACCTTTATAAAAGCAGGTTACAAAAATGCACTGACATTCTTTCTTTTTTGTTACTGCATAAATTACAGGCTTCTCGGCTGCTCACCCGAAATCAGCCTAGCCTGTGGGAAGGGTGGGACAGGTTCGCTTTGTTGACTTCTGGATGCCTCAGATCTTGTCTGCACCTTGCTCTACAGAGCAGGACAGAAATCCTCAGCTGGCATTACATGAGCTAGCTCTGTGCCTGAAGCCGCATAACCTTGTTGGCACTCCCTCTGAGCTGATTGTGCGGAGGCTGATGTCGCATAACCACGGTAATAGTGTTTCCAGGGCCCAAGCTGCCCAGTGCTGCACTGAGGGTCTCCAGCAGGGTGCTGTATTATACAGGGCAGACAGGACTTCGCCTCTTATACCATTGCCTCACCCGTGTCAGTCCAAGTTTTTGCTTACTGGACATCCCCCTGGTAAATGTACTTCTTCATCTGCAGCTTTCCTTATACAGTAGTCCTGAGTTTCACAGCCAGGGCTGCTGCTAAGTTCCTCTTCTGCCCGCAAAGTGCTTTGCTGTCCCCACCTGGTGCTTTTTCTGAGCTGAGAGCACTGGTTACTTTTATTGGAGTGAGAAAGTCCACCGCATTGTCTTTGTTTAGCCAGCTCTAATACCCAGTGACCACGCCCCACTCCAGGAAGGGGAATCAGGAAAAGGCAAGGAGACCCGTGGTTGAAATGGGAACAGATTTAATAAAACAAAACAGTAATAAAAGCATAAATAAAATAGTAATTAAAAGCCTAGTATTAACTGTACTCCCAGCAGTAAATGCTGGATGTCAAGCACTGTGAGTACCACAGCTCCAGTGAAAACACGACAGTCACAATAAACAGGAGAGCAGGTCTTGGGAGCACGGTGATGGGCAACACCCTCCAGGGATGGTGTTCATCAGAAGAAAGGGTTATTCCCAGTAAACTTTCTAATTTATAGTAAGTGTGACATTTATGCTGTGGAATACTTCTGTTGGCCAGCTTGGGTCAGCTGCTCTGGTGTTTGCTGCTCCAAGCTTTAGCATCTGGCTAACGTGAAACTGCTAAAGGCCTGATTGCTACGGAGACCTGCATACTACAGGTGACCACAAGTGAAAACAAAGTGTCTTAGCAACTTTGTTCTCACTGAACTAGATGCTGCAGCCTTCTCAAAAATGCAGCTTTCTGGAATAGAAAACTGATTCTATGATTCTATCCCAATGAAACCAAGACACATACAAAACATGTTTTCAGGGCAAGTTGTCAGAGGTGCAAACTGAAATTCTTTCCCCCCCGCCCTGAATCCAGCCATTACCACTGCTTCTGGTCATGTGCTGGCCTTTGCTAAGTAAACTAGCTAATCCTGCTGTAATGCAGGGGAATATGCACTGTCCCGTTTCAGGGGGCAATAGCAGGTGATATTAAATATCTGTAAAAGAAATTCATGCAAAGGGACATCTGTTGGTTTCTGTCACCAGTAGCAACCAAGGATGCTGACTGTAACTGCACCAACCCATTTTCAGGACAGCCTGGAGGGGTCCCTCACATGCTGCCTGGCCACTCTGTGTCCTAGACAAAATATACTGCTGGGGCTCTGCTACAGGTTTCCATAAGCAGAGTATCTCCAGGACGTTTCCATGCTTGGCAGGCTTCACTGGGAGGCTGAACGGTGACAAGGCTCTGGCAAGGGACAGAGGAAGGATGGAAGGGCCAAGTCTGCCCAGCTTTGGCACACGCTGGGCTCTGACCTGTGGGTAGGGCTCTCCTTAGGATATTCTGGACTCCCAAGCTGATACCTTTTTCTTTTCTCTCGACAGATAGAAGAGCTCTTCGTGAGCTTTGAGGACACTCCCTTGGGAGCAGCATCACTCGCCCAGGTGCACAAGGCCGTGCTGCAGGATGGGAGAACAGTGGCAGTGAAAATCCAGCATCCAAAGGTCCAAGCTCAGAGCTCCAAGGATATTTTGCTTATGGAGGTAAAACTGCCTGCTGTTTCTGACTTACAGATCCATTGCCATTGAAACATTTGAAACCTTCACAGAGATAAGTGCTGTCTTAGGGGAATAATACGAAGAGTTGGTTGGGATTGCAGCGCAGACAATTGTGTGGATGCAGAGACTGAACAACAGGGTGAGAGTGAAGGAGGGCAGGAGAAGGCAGGTGAACCTGAATGACATCAGAGTAAGTCCATATGAGATTTAAGAACTAAGGAGTGAGTCCTGAAATCTCTCTTCAGCCAATGTGCTCATTAACTGGTTAATTAAACTGATTTTGGTTGCCCTTGCAGTCAGGGCTGTGCAGCCAAGGAAAAATCATCCTCCATGATTAGCATGTCCTTTTTGAGTTAAATTTCGGTGTGGATTCAACAGTGACTGAGGTTGCTGTGGTTCAGTTTTGTTTCTTGATCATCTCCTTAATGCTTAGCTAGTTCATGCTGGAAACAAAACCACTAAAATATGAAGAAGGCCACCTAAGGGGGGCAGACACGCAGATGAGGGATTCAGCTAGGAAAAATGTTTCAGTGCCTGTCTCCTGTTTCTCTTCTGAATGGTGGGTACCACTTGTGTTCCCAGTACAATGCTGTAGCTTTTCCTAAACATCTAAGTCTAACCCATTGAAGGGAGGAACTGGAGTAAAGCTGTGGTGTTGCACTGCAGTAGTCAAAGACACCAGTGATATGGTAGGGAACAGGAAATGGAGATGGGGCTGAGGTGGAGGAGAGGGGAAGTATTAGGTCTGTAATGGTAACACTAAAGCTTTTAACTCTCCTAATAAGCATGTATCTGTACGTATAGTACAGTAATGTACACATCCTTTGGCAAACAGGTATGTCTGTGGGACAAAAGAGGAAAAGATTAAGCTGAGAGAGTCTAGTAAGTGTTTAGAGGAAAGTACTGCTGATGCAATGACACACAGTTCTCCATCACAGGAGATCAGGATTCAAAGATCCTGTCATCAGCTTCTTGGAGGAGCTCGTAACTAAAGCTTCTTTAGGCAGCTAAAACACCCTGATTTGAGCAATCTTGGCTAGTCTACAAAGAAGCACAGCTGGTTTCAGCTGAAGCACGTCAATTTGCAGCTGAATATGTATTTTGTACTAGTAGTGAAAGAAATTTTTGGGGTCTGTAAAAATACCCCATCAAGATAGGATATGTCTTTCAGTGCTGGTTTGAGAACAAAGAACTGTTTGAAGAGGCTTTTAGTCCAGCTGTAGATTTGGATCAGGTTCTCTGTAGGACTGACTGCAGCGGTCAGTCAGTCGCGGGAATATGAGGTTGGAAAGCTGCAAGTTGGAAAAAGACCTGGGGGTGTTGATCAATAGTCGATTAAATATGAATCAGCAGTGTGCCCAGGTGGCCAAGAAGGCCAATGGCATCCTAGCTTGTCTTAGGAAACCCTGTGGCCAGCAGGAATAGGGATTGTCCCCCTGTACTCGGCACTGGTGAGGCCATACCTTGAATATTATGCTCAGTTCTGGGCCCCTTGCTATAAGAAAGACATAGATATGCTGGAGCATGTCCAGAGAAGGGCAACGAGGCTCGTGAAGGGCCTGGAGCATAAGTCCTATGAGGAGCGGCTGAGGGAGCTGGGGTTGTTTAGTCTGGAAAAGAGGAGGCCAAGGGGAGACCTTCTTGCTCTCTACAACTGACTGAAAGGGGGTTGGAGCGAGGAGGGGGGCAGCCTCTTCTCCCTGGTGGCGTGTGACAGGACCAGAGGCAATGGATGCAAGCTGTGCCAGGGGAGGTTTAGGCTGGACTTTAGGAAACATTTCTTCACTGCAAGGGTTATCAAACATTGGAATAGTTTGCCGAGGGCAGTGGTGGAGTCTCCATCCCTGGAGGTATTTAAATGGTGTGTGGACCTGGTGCTTGGGGACATGGTTTAGCGGTGAGCTTGTGGTGTTGGGTCAAGGTTGGACTGGATGATCTTGAAGGTCGCTTCCAACCAAAGAGATTCTGTGATTCTGTGGTCTGCCCAAAGGGTCTGCTTTTGTGAGTCATCACATACACAGCAGTTCTCAGGTGGATTATGGCATCCTTCACTGCTGCCCAGAACAGGATGGCAGAAACTAAGCACTTAAAGAAGGAAGGAGGATGAGGAGGTAATGGAAGACTGTGACAGCAGGGCAGTAAGAGGATTGTGTATGAGTGAGCCAAGACCTAGATCTACCTTACGACTTTTTAACAGTGGGTATCAGAAAAAAATCCCCCCTCGCACTACGTTGCTGTGATTGATGGTTATACTGGCAAGAGACATTTAAACACATAATTTTAGAATGTTTCTTGTCTTTTCTGTTTTCAGACTAATCCTTCTGGGAAACTTGAAGCTAAACCAATGTATTTGGTTTTGGCAACTTAGCATTGTCCTTTCTCTACTGACAGTCTAGTTTATTATCCTTGAGATCTGTTGTGTACACATAGCTATGGGAAACGTGTCACAACGTGACACAGGCGGTCTTGTTTTTAAAGGGTCTCTTGCGGAGTGTTGGTTTATATACGTCATCATATGCTTGTGTGGAACACTTTCTGTATAGGCTGCACTGAAAGCCAGATTATGTACACTGAGGTTCTGATTCTTTAAGAAACAGACAGACATTGCAGCTAGATAGGAGGTTGATTTAAGTATTGATGGAGATGGTCTTATTTAGAGACTGATGAGAAGGAATCTGAATGGGAAAAACTAGATGGAAAAGTTCTAAGTTCACTTGAGGTTTTATAGCATCTGTGCTGACTCTTTAAAAATTAGTACAGCATCTGATACACCCAGAGAGAGATACCTCACTTAATACTTAGTTCAAGACAATGCTTATTTCAATACTTAGTTCAAGACAATGCATTACAGAGATGTCAGAAAAGCAACAGGCCAAGTACTTGTTAATTACGTCCCTGCTGATGGTCAAGTTGGCAAATTGATTCAAAAGAGCATTTAAAGGAAGCAAGAAACATAACATGAGTTTTCTCACATTAGGCGCCGATGATATAATCCTGCATCCCCTATAACATTTATGTACACATTTATGAAGATCTCTGATTACATTTCATTTGGGTGACATAAATTTGAAAGGATTTATACCTCTAGGTGTAACAGTAGAAAAATCATTCAGTAGTGTCTGGAGCCTGATGATTACCTTTTAAAGGAATATTGGGTTTGGAACTTGCATTTAGGTAAGAGATAAGGTGAACAAATGTCTTCACACACTCGAACAACGAGCAGCGATGGTTCATAAATTTACTGTTTGTCATCTATTTCAATGATAGCAGCTTTCTCTGTGTACTTTAAATGCTACCCCTGCAGTGCAGGAATTCCCACCTCAACAGTGAAGATCTAGAAAGGGAAACTGTCCAGAAACACACACTGACAAGTCTATTTTCATTTTCAGGTGGATGTACAGAACAGATAAGGGGGTTGGACTAGGTGATCTTTCGAGGTCCCTTCCAACTCCTAACATTCTGTGATTCTGTGTAAAGACAGCAAAGTGGATTGCATTTTTAGGTTTTATTTTTGTTTTATGACTCAAGTAGTTAACCCTCCCGTGCAAATATTTTTCTTAAGGTGTGGTCCAAGTTGTCATCCTGTATAAATTTGTTAGACTGGTTGGGAAACTGGCCCTTCATTTGAACAGAAAGCATGCTTGAGTACTGTCTAGCTTTGATTATGCCATCCAATTCCATCATCTGGATTTTCTTCAGGAAAGACTGCCTATCACTCGCTCCTTAAACGTTGCTTTAAACAAGCGTTTCCAAAAAGTTGTTGACTGGGCTTTTCAAGGCCCTGTGTAGCTGGATACCTAATCCCTTTAAGAAGAGGATGGTGGATATGTGTTACTTAGAAAAAAACACCTCAGCATTCCTGAGAATGGCTGTGACTGACGCTGAGGAGCAGCTTGCCCTCTGACTGGGCTGTTTGAATGAAGCCAAAAAGTGACTTGCAGAATTATGTAGGACTGAGAAGAAATTGTTCCTGAGCCATGTTGTTGGCAAGATCTGGCCCTGTGATCTCTTCTCCAACGCTTTGTTTTCTTACTTCTAGGCAATAGGCAGCTGGGCTGCCTTTGGTATCCCTGCATCATTTAACTCCTAGATGTGCCTGCATGGAAGGGCAAGCCAAAATTTGTGTTGCGCCACCAAGGCGTGACATCATGTTTTATGACGCTGCAGGAAGCGTACAAGCACTTGGGGTGCAGGGGATTTTTTTGCCTGTAATTACATGGAATGATCCGATCAAATCAGCACTGTGTGTTGCTGTGTGGCTTTGGAGCCAGGGTGCAGCTCATTGTCTGTTTCCTTGTTCTCAGGTTCTCCTCTTGGTTGTGAAGCAGATCTTTCCAGATTTTGAGTTCATGTGGCTGGTGGAAGAAGCTAAGAAGAATCTGCCCTTGGAGCTGGATTTCCTCAATGAAGGCAGAAATGCTGAGAAGGTTGCTCATATGCTCAAGAACTTTGACTTCCTAAAGGTGAGGGAACACATATTTCCATATGTGGATGTGCACTAAGAGACTCATTTTATGTGTCTTGTGCACCTCATTCACCACCTGGAGGAACCATACAGAGGGAGAATGGAGTTCAGTCCCTCTGTGTTGCTCATCCTAGACTACCCTGCTGATACGGATGAGGAACTGCTCAGAGCCATATGTCCTCCTTGTCTCTTTCCTACTGTAGGCGCTGTATATTGGATGAGGAGTGATGGCTTGAGGCCAGCAGTCTCTGGAGCCTGCTACTCATTTTCCCAAGCACTGTTTCTGAACTTGTCTAGAGACCTGTGAATTTGCCATTCTTTACTGAGTTATCTGATAGTACCTTTTCCTGGGCTTCATCTGAGCTGAGGGCGAGAAATGGACATAAAGGAGGAAAACTAGGCTGAAGTTAATAATATCAAGTAGGATTGGACACACTGTGTATCTCAGGAGAAGCATATTCACATGAATCCTTCCTCCTGCGAAAAAGCACATTCTCACTCAATTTCGTCCTTCCTACACATAGGTGGCAAATGCATTCATCTTACCTTCGTATGCCAACTCAACTGCACCCACACTGTGCTCTTCCCCACTGACCTTCTTACTCCACCTTCCCTGCTACACACTGACTAAAGTCACTGACAGATGTCTTGAGTACAACCGAATCTGCACATCTCACTCTTGGAAAGATATAAGCTCACATCTTCAAATTTGCACGTGCACAAATCTTTTGCTGACATACCAGAGGCGCAAACCTCCACTGTGTGCCTTCTGGAAATACACAAGTATGGTGAAGCACACATAGTGCTGTGGGCATTTGCACATACACAAAGGCAGCAAAAAATGTGCTTTCCTTTAGACCCTCCTGCATACACACGTCAATGTGAGGTTTCCATGTCCTGTTCATGCAGAAATCCCAATGTGGAAGCGTCAGATGTCTGAAACGAGGTGAGTTTTTGTTAGGCTTTACAGGCTGATGCATCAAGTTTTTCCTTCCTTCCTCAATACAAGGACTAATTCCTTTTCACCCAACTCCAACTTCGGGGCAATCCTTCTGGAGCCTCATGGCAGCAGTGGCCTTCCCATAGACACAGATAACTAAAAGCCACTAGGGCTGCAGAAGGCCAAAGGCCAATGATTTTGCTGAGTGGGCACTTATCAGAAGCGATGCACCTTGGAGAGCTGTATCCGTTGCAGCTGTAACTAGGATACTATGAAGTAAATCCCCATGGAGACAGCCAATCACCTCCTCGTTGGGTTAAGAAGCTATCATGATATCAATATGTGTAACAATAACAAATGGCTTGAGATGGCTAAATAATGGATCTTCCTGTCTGACCTGCCAATTCTGAGACGTGTTCATCACCCAAAGGCAACAGAAGAATTGGGCTCCTGTATCATTAATTTTCCTAAACATGCTAGAAAGCCAAGAAGTAGATTTTGTGCTCTGAACCTATTTGAGCTTTTAAAGCCTAAGATAAATTGTTTCCATGCACGAGCATTACAGCCAAACATCTCTGAATAATTAAAAAAATCACTGAAGAAATTGGCAGTGAGTGAGAGAGGCATCTCTGAGAGCATGGATAGTGCTTTCTTTACAAGCCCCCTGACTTACCCCTGTAAGTCTTGAGACAAGAATGAGTGTCATCTGAAATGATCTAAGGCTAAGGCAGCAGGGATCAGTGAGCTGGATGGTCTAGGGAACTGAGTTGTGGAGTTGTACACTATGCCCCAGAATCTAACTGCAAAGAGTAGACTTCCAGATAAGCTGAAAAGCCTGCAAATAACTGAACCCCCCTTGCTCATAGTGGATCTCTGGCATCAAAGTCTGTGCAAGGTTAACATGCAAAGTAAGACAGGACTTTTGAATGATGGGACTAAGGGACATTGGAATTGCTCAGCAGAGGAGTCTTTCATCTAAAGGGGCACAAACATGGTAAGGTAGAAATGGGTGACATTCAGAAAATGGTCTCTCTAGGACAGGAACAGTGGTGGAGGCAGATAGTTTATGAGGGACTGAGCTGCTGTCAGTAGTCACAAGCAGAGTATAAAACAAATGCTGCGTGTTCAGGAGTTAGGATGAGCTACAGTGGCTTGGCTGGTTCCCCTGGTTTTGGTCACGCTAGATGGACGGCGCCTCTTACCTCTTCCTGTCCTGCCACAAGGTGCCGGACCCTTGCAGTGTGTGAGTCCACGTCCAAGTCAGGTAGGTGAGGAGAGGGCACTGCACAGCTGGTGCTGTCTTTACAGGATCCGAAATGCGTGTCTCTCTACTGGGGTATGGTAACGGGAGTGGGTGGAACTCCCTTTTAGATGTACCTGGGTGGCTTCACTCATGTGCAAAGGCAAATCTGTACGGCTTGGGAGGTCAGTCAGCACAGCGATGTGTGGAAGATCCAGAGAACTTCAGCAAAAGGACTCTTGACAGTGGGGACTTCAGCATGGAAAGAATTTGGGTAGAGAAAGAGGCTGGAAGAGGGGGAGCCAGCCTGAGTGACGCCTGCGTCACTGTCTCCGTGGATGACACTGGGCCTCTTACTGGTACTTCACTCAGCTTGATTTACTGCAGATTGAATGAAAAGTGCTTTGACATTTTACACTTGTTACCGTGTCGTGTTGGCAAGAAGATAGCTAAGGGTCTCCCAGGGTTCCTGTGACAAGCCCCTTATTTGTGACACTTGATTTTCCTCCCTGTTCAGTTGCAGATGGCCTAAGATGGGGGGTTTGTCAGTTTAAAGGCATTTGTGTTCCAAGGGGCACTGCAGAGATGCAATTTATGAAGATGGCTTATCATTTTTAGAGCTGTGTAAGTGGGCCCTGTGCATAGCAAACGAGATGTCTAAAGGAGCTGAGTGGATGATTCAGAAAGTTGCAATAGGTGTTAGTTAAACAGCCCAGCCAGAGGAGTTGCAGAGCAGATAAGAAAGCTCTCAGACATCAGTGGGAGTGGGAGGTGGTTGAAATCTCATAGACTGTGGCCAGAAATGTTGCATGAGGAAAGATCCTGCTGCCGTTGAATGGGTGTGTCTGCACACACGGCTGCTGTCCTGCCAAAGAGGCCAATAGATGAATTTACCTCCCTTGTGCTTAGGAAAAAAACAAGTCCTCACTTCAACCTCTTTCATTTATACACCTTTTCTGGGTTGTGTGTGATATATTTTCCTTACTTTCCCAGTCTGCTGTTTGACCTAACTCATCTGTTCCTGTTTTAGGTCCCCAGGATCTACTGGGAGCTCTCAACAAGACGTGTCCTTCTCATGGAGTTTATGGAAGGGGGACAGGTGAATGACAGGGCCTACATGGAAAGGAATGGCATCAATGTCAACGAGGTAGTTTCTCAGCCATCTCTGAATTGGGCATGGTGGGAAATGCAAAACTGATGTTGACATCAACTGACGTTGATGCAAAACGGAATCTGACAGGACAGGAGAGGGCAGAGAAGGGAGCATGTACAGAAGTGAACAGAGCAGTCAATCTGAGACATCTCAGTACTTGTGCTTCTGGGAAGAGTACATAACCCCGTTTGGGGAACTCTTTCTCTAGGCTGCACTGCTAGAGAGACCTTCAAGGAGACAGATATTGAAAGATGACCATGCTCTTATATTACATACATGCATGTTTTGTTCCAAAATGGTAGTTCCTGTTATCCTAAAGGAACAATTTCTGCTTCTGCTTCTTTTTGTCTCTCTTCTTTCCCCCTCTTACTTCTGCATTAACTTTCTCCTGGAAAAATGCATGGAATATAGCTGTTATATCCCAAGAACTATCACCTTATGCAGGAAATATAAGTCATAGGTGTTATGTCATCACAGTTATTAGAGCGCTAGAGCCTCAGTCATGGTGCCTTGCACAATATTATATTCTGACATGGGTTATTTTCTTCTGCTTTTCAAAATCTCCCTTTTTTTTCCTGGATGCAATGATTTTCTTCTTTGCTTTCACAGTAATGTACATTACTGTGTAGCTTTGCAGTCCTCCTTTAAACAGCTGCCAGAGTTCATCCCTACAGAGAGGCTACGTTTCCCCAGCAAGTGAAATAGTTTGTATGTGTGGCATGAAGTTGGGAGAGCACTTTGGATTCTCTGTGGCTGAGAGATTCTTGAGGAAAAGAAGATATTGCTTCCCAGAAGGGCTGAGAAGATGCTGGGGAACAGGGTTTTCAGCCATTGGACAATGTGTCAAGTCAGCCCTCCCAGTCAGTGAGTGCTGATTGAGGCACCGCTGCTTGCCTTTTCCCTTGTGCCCTATCAATGAGCCTCAAAGCTGCACTTGGTTGGCTGGCCATCAAAGAGCTATGGCATTAAATCAATTGTACTTAATCTGTAGCTCATGGACTTTGCTGTCAAAGCCTTGTCCGTGGCAGAACACACATCCAGCTCCATATACCTGGACAAGTCAATGGTCAAAATCAAGACAGTTGTTTCTTTGAGTGAGTTTATGCTATCCTTCTCTTCTGCTATAAACGCAGAGGTCAAATCTAGCCCATAGTGCTCAGATACAACAGTGAATATCCCTCAGTAGTCAGCAAGGCTTATTTTGATGCATTAGCCAGAGGACTCTTGAGTGGTATGTACATTCAGATTTTGATCTGGACTACCTCACAGTTCTTGGACAGCAGATCCGTTCTGAGATCAAGCTAGCTAGCATAGTGTAGCTCCTTGGGACTTTGGTTCTTCTTTGAATTTTCTGAAACTGCTGGAGACAGCAAAGTTGTGTGGAGAGGCCCAGGGAAAAACATGCTCTGCAGTCTTCCATAGCTTTCTCTAGCCAGTCAGGGTGGAAAATTCAATTACTTCAGCCTTTCAGTGGGATATTTTGCTGCCAGTATGTGCCAAAATAGAGAAGCAGCTATTTTCAGTTTTTATAACTTGCAGAGGATTTTTCTTGCGATAAGAGAGGTTTAAGATGAAAATTAGGCTCTTTTTTTTTTTGTTCTCCCCGACTTTGAGAAAGTCGTTTTGTGACATCTTAGCATAATAGGTTCCATGCAGCAATGAATCCACATATTTTGCTGATTCTGAACTGATCTCTGAACAATGGCTAAGATGTAGCTTTTTAAAAGTTGTCAACAGACTTCTACTACCGGGCAGTATAAGCCTCAGAGGCTTCTGGCAATCTGTCAGGTACAGGATGTTACTCAGCTCAATGGTAGTTCTGAGTTTATGCTAACTCTCTCAGTGCCTGCACTGAGCCGTTCCGTCTTCCTTTTCTCTCCCCACCCCTCAAAATTTATGATTAACTTTTACCAATTACCAATAAAGCAACAGCAGAAAGGAGGGAATACCAAACGTGTCGGAATCATGTGATGGGGAATGAGGCCTGTCATTACAGCCGCAGTAAGATGAGGCAGGGGCAGTGCACACCCCAGATTTCTCTGGAAAGGTGCAGCAGATGGGGACAAATATGAC
Organism: Baryphthengus martii; assembly: GCA_013396935.1. Taxonomy (NCBI): domain Eukaryota; kingdom Metazoa; phylum Chordata; class Aves; order Coraciiformes; family Momotidae; genus Baryphthengus; species Baryphthengus martii. The sequence continues at coordinate 166,756 of VWZK01002972.1, forward strand.
CAAGGTCCATTATCAGGTGCTGCTGTTGGTGCCCTGAGCGAAGATGTGGCGTGGTGGTGAAATCAGCAAATGGCAGCAGACACTGAAAGGAGTATGGGGATGGAGTGGCAACCAAGGTCTCAAAACTGTGACAGTTTATAATATACAGCAGTTCTGGCTTTCAAGAGATGCAGTAGCTCCCTATAAATCACCTCCATCTATCCATCAATGCCTCTATCATCTTATTCCATTTTGTTTTACTGGGCAGAGGAAGAGGAGTCTTCACTAAGCAGGGTTTCTCTTGTGTGACAGTGCAGCCTTGAAAAGCAAGCTGAGCCTCTCTCCTCTAAATGGAAAGAATCCCTGAGGTGAAAGCTCCCTTCAAACCAGGTTACTGACATTTACTTAATACCGTCTGTAGCAGGATTATCATTAAAGCTGCCCAAAAGCACATTAATCTCTCTGGATCCGTCCAAGCGCTGGACTGTAATGGCATTTAATCAGAGAAGGCTTTGATTTCCAAAGACAAGTGCAAACACTGAAGTATCTGCCTGTGGAACAGTTACTTATTCATGTGCAAATGTAGCTGAGGATGAGCGTGCAGCTAGGATATTGACAGTGGGAGGGAAGCCTGGAGAGAGGAGTTATCAAGAAATGAGCTGGCATGAATTTTGAGGGAAGACCAGACCATGGCAGTGTTAAGGGGGCCACCTGGAAACTCGGCTGTTCCTGTTTCAAGACACAAGAGCATTCACTGTCTTGGTTGGGAAGATGCGTTTGGAAGAAGTGTGTAGAGCAGGAAAAGGAGGAAAAACAGACTGAGGGGCTCTCAAGATGCTTGTAGCATACTGTATGCAGGAAGGAATGATAGCAAGGCTACTTAGAGTATGGACTTTTAAAGAAGATCCTAAATGGCACAAATGCTCTTTTTTGCACCCATTCTGATTTTACCTGATTCATTCAGGGAGACTTTGTCTGTATAAAAACCTTAATATTATCTCCAAGCTACTGCATGGGTCCTCCCTGTCCCTCCTTGCAGATGCTCTGCCTGTCTCCACAGAGGCTGCTGGATCAGCAGGCCGTGGGAGCTGTGGAGCTTGCAGAGGCACTCATGGCGTGTGCTGTATTGCCTTCAACTAACCAGCCAGCTCAGGTAGCCATCGTCGCCCTGGCTTGGGTTTCAGTCAGGGAAAGGAAACGATGCCGTGTACTCCAGCTCACTAAGAGCCTGGTCATGAGGCACAGATGATTCAGAAGTCAGGACAGTGTTTTGTCCAGCTGAGAAGTGAAAGCAAACAGCTAAGGTACTTAAGATGAGCTATTGTGTGTGATTATTGCCATCTGTCACCCCATCCTACTGTGGCTTTTTACTTCCTTCTGTTGCTAAATGGGTTCTGCATTGGAACAATATTTCTTAGCTCGATAAAGGACCCAGCTACCTTCTCATGGTTGACAGCTTTGCAACTTGAAATAGACATTCAGTGTTGGATTTACCCTTCTGCCAAGAGTCAGGAGCTGCTGACTTGTAGCTGTTAAAATTTAAGTGGGATTTCCCAGGGTGGGATCCCTTTGTCAGCGCAAGTGTGGAAACCTCTCATGTCTCAAGTATTTGTGCTTATAACACTCAAGTGTAGAGATGAAATGGAGCATGGTGAAGAGCACCATTTCTGGGGAAAATGGTTATTCTCGCTCTTTGTGTTTGCTGCTTTAGTCTGGGGAGAGGTTTCCTTGCAGATTCTCCTACATTTCCTCTTATCTGAAGCTTAATGAAAATTCATAAGGCACAGGTAAGCACGGATAGTGACCTCCAGCATTTCCAGCTTCTGAACTGTGCAAAGATACTGGATAAAAAGAGTTAAGTTACACACAGACCCATTTTTTTACAGAAAGTCAGTCTCAAGCATCAGTGTCAGCCAATCGTTAGGTCTCAGCAGGATGCTTTACATTGAATCCAAGGAAATACAGCGACATTGAAAGCCAAGGGAAAATGATCCCCATGGCCATTTTGGGTCTGACAGAGATGTGAGAAACAATTAAATAAGCAATGACTGGTCTTCTCTACCTGCATCCTTTTGAGAATCCATAGAAACCTATAAAGTTAGTCCCTCAGTTCCCTGGGCAGATGATTCAGAATATTTTTCCCCACTTAAATGCCATGGAAGATGGAGCATTGAGCAGGAAAATAATTTCCTCAGTCCCCAACAGAGAGTATGGGGCATGCTAGGAGTACGCTCCAGGGGTCCTAAAAACTGCTCCTGTGTCTTAATGACATTGTGTGCATCCAGACTTCACCTTGCTGCGGTGCTGGATCAGTGCATGGTGATAGTACTGCATTACAGAGCACTGTGTTTTGATCCTCACAACTGGATCACAGATGGCAGTGAAAATTTCAGTGTGAAATAGCATCTCTTATGTGTGACCATCCTAATCTGCTATGAACAAGAGCTCTTTCAGAGCAGAGACCCAGAGCAGGCTCCAAATTGTGGCTATTCTCCATCTGCACCCTTTGCTAATTTGACACCAGTTTAATTGGGCAGGATTGCCCTAGCAGGATTAAGCAAACCCTTAGATAATGTCTGTAATAACAACAAAAGAAAGCAAAAGCCCAATACACTCTTCAATCCAATTAACCTTCGATTAAGGTTCCAAAATCAATGCTATTATTTTGGCTTGAGGAGATAATATTGAGCCCTGAGAAATGAGCTGCACAATGACCTTTACTTTTAATAAGATCAATAGAAGTTAGTGTCGCCATCTTTTAAAATAATTGGCAAATATTACAGCCAAATTAAGGCCACAGCAGATACTCTGCTCCTGATCTAAAGAGACAGTCAAGGATGGAGGTGGGACAGGAAAGGATGTTGCCCTATCAGGCAGTTTCATCAGAGACTTTTCAGGGACAGGTGGTGAGATCATTTCTACAGGACGATATCACAGGATTTTTTTCTTTGCCTTTCTTCTTCATGTCAGTTCAAGGCACAGAGCCAGGACCCCTCCAGCTTGCTCACAAAGTCAGGAAAGTATCAGTGACTTTCTCCGGATAACCGAGGCTGGTTTGTTATGTTGCAGCTACCCATGAAAATGATGTACATGCCATCTTTTTACTGTAGGAGTATTCACAGGCTCAAATTTGCCTGCTTTCTCTCCTTTCTGAGAAGTTTCTTGCTAATTATTGCATGTTACTGTTTGTAAAGATACTCATTTGTGATGGACTTACCAGTGTTTTGCCATGGTCAGATTGCTCTGTCAGCTGGGTGTGCTGATTTGTTAAGAGGAGAGTTCCATACAGGGACTGGTGCGTGCCCAGGAGTTTGCTGCTGTGGGGCTGTGTGCAAGGGAATGTAAAATGGATTTATCAAAAGTAGCTCTTAGTGGATCATGAGAGGGTAACAGGTTGTCTTTGCTTTCAAAACCGATTGCAGCAACAGTTTGCAGCTGTGTATGTCTACGAGGAGAAACACATCACTGCTGCTACCTCTATACTACAGCTTAGGTTCCTCTGAATTAGATGACAGAAATGCAGTAAGCTTACTGGCTAAAGTACTTGGTACATGGAATACGAGTCAGTTTACTAGAAAAGATGGGGATTAGTAGGGAAATTTCAAGGCAGGTAAGAAACTGGTAGAAGCAATGGTGGAGAGAAATTGCTGTAGTGGAGTTTTGTGAGGATGGCTCTTGAAACTGATCTTATTTAATAAATTCAGTAATTACCTTGACACAAATAGAACTGTATGAAGGAGGTTGTTGACACCAGGTTGGGAGGTTCTGTCGTTGTAGAGGAGGGCAGAGTAGCAGTAGCAGTTGGTAGCCTTGAGGACTGAAGTGACAGAAAGGGACAAAAAAGAGGAATACAAAGTGAAAAGCTGTGTGCTTAAAAAGTAATAAGTTCCTTAAATATGCTGGAAGCTTATCAGAAGGAAGTGACCTATTAGAATTAACTTTGGGTTATCAGTCAATAGCAGGGTAATCGTGTGTTTCCAGTGTAGTGCACCTGCGTAAAAGGCAGGTGGACTCCTACAACACATCAGATAAAGGAGTATCCTGTAAAAATGGGGCAATATTTATGCTGTATTTATGGTGATAGTTACCTTACTGATGAATACTTTGGTGTATAGTTATGTTAGCTAAGGAAATGATTTAATCTGGACATCATTAAAATTAGTCTGAGATTTAGGGGAAGGGTTCTGACCATCTGAAGAGTGAATTTTTGGAACAACCTCCAAAGTCATGCTTTCTGTCTTACTTATTTCCAGTGGACTTGACCCGTTTATAGAGAGACCGTGTGATACTGTACAATAACAGTCCTTAAGGTCTGCACTGCATTCTTACTTTCTTCTGTTTTGGCTTGTAACTCACGTAGGGTAGTTTGTGACATGTAGCATCCTCACCATACTGAGTACATAAAATGAAGAGTTACTCCAAGTCTGCCTGATACACATGTATCTGTCACTCCATTGTGTTTGCCCAGGCTGCTGACTCTCTCTTTCATCGACTGCAATCTGCTCATTCCTCAGCTACAGTTTTCTCAAAACGAAAACGTTGGGCTGAAAATGTGCGATTTGCCTGACGCAGTGTCATGGACACGTCGTGTAACGTGGCAATGGCAGGCTGCTGTTTGCATTGACTGGTGGGGCCACAAGCTCACTTGGTGACTGTAATTATTGTGTTCTGCTGCAGCACAGACAGACAAATTGAACTTCTTTTAGGCAATGATGTCTGGCAATAGGCAAGGACATGCCTCTGGCCAGAGCCGGTGTCTGGTGTCGTCCTTGACGTATCATGCTCAGCTTTGCTTGCTGACTAGCATGGGCTTTATTTCCTGATGTGTTATGCCTAAATGATGCCATTCTTGATTACACCTCCTTCTGCCTAGTTGTGTTTCTTGTAGTACATCCAGTGCTACAAGTGCTTCTGCTTCCTTATTATTCAAACCTAACGTCGCTAGACTGCCCCTCCTCTGCCAATCCTTAGCCAGTTTCAGAATCTTCAGCTCTTTTAATCTTTTTCCCCAAGTAAATTCCTGCTGCATCCTGCTTGTTTATTTGCTTTCTCTGAACTCACTCTGTGTAGTCTGCCTCTCTCTGTTAATGAGGTATCTGGAAGCGAATGCAGGATTCAGATGGTGATTATAATTTTTTTTTTTTTTACACTATGCCCCAGAACAATGCTGGGGGATCCTGTTAATGATAAGGACCTCGTTGTGTTGGATGATAAACAAGGAAAGGAGTGGTGACTTCTCTGTGTCGTAACAAAATGTCTGTGTGTTTACTTTGGTCTTTGCTTCTGTAAATCTCTGCAACCTTTTGTCTAATTTGTGATGCACCTTCATCCCAAGGTCTTACACAGCCTAAATGTGTGCTGAATTCCTCCTTTCTCCTGAGCAGGGGTTTTCATGTGTTTGGTTTTTTTTCTCTCTCATTTCACCAAACTGCAATATTCTAAAGTGAATTCTGTATATATTATTTATCCAATGGCTTTCTCAATGAGGGTGGAATAAAGGCCGATAGTGATGGGGCACAGTACTGGAGAACTAGTGTGTATAAAGGTTTCATGTTTTTTTCCAAACTTTTTTTCTAGAAACATGAACACCTTTTGTCTGAATTTTAATGATAGGTTGCTATTCACGTATTCATCACTCCAAGCCCTAGCATTCTTTTTTTTTGTTTACAATTTGACAGTGTTGATACTTTCTATCTTATTTTAATCCTATTTTAGAGGTATGTCAATAGACCAAAATATGCAAAAATACTTCAGTGTGCAGCACAACTCCATCTCTTACACTGGGTAATTATTTTTTTTTCCTAGGATATTTGAGATTGGAAAGGACTTCAGGAGGTCTCCTATCAAACCTCCTGGTAAGACAGGGTCAGCTGTGAGGTCAGACTGGCTTACTCAGGTTGTTATCCAATCAGGTCTTTAAAACCTCTAAGGATGGAGATTGCACAGCCGCTTTGGACAACTTGTTCCACTGCTTGACTTTCCCAACCTGTGCCATTACTACAGCACAGAAGGAGAATCAGCTATCTCTGAAGCAGCCCATACTCCCTCCAGTGCCCCAGATTAATAGCTTTACAAGCTTTAGCCATGACCAACCAACAGGTTTGCAGAACTGCCAGTTTTTCTCTGGACTTACATTTAATGGGTATGGGTCATCATATCGTGCCCCGTGTTGTCCCCAAGTCCTCATCTTCAATAATTCTGTGCTCTTCCAGGTCCCTGGAGGGTAGACAGCTGTGACAGAGAGGGCAAAATGGGGTACCCTCGGTGTGTGCACAGGTTGTTGTGGCTGATGCTGTGATCAGTCACGATGTCCAGGTCCATTCCTCCTGGTGTGCAGGTCCCTGGGAGGCCGTGTGAATGAATGACTGGCTTAAAACAGGTTATCTGTGCTACTCCGCTCTTCTAGGAGGTCACAGCACCTGGTACTTTGGTCCTATCCAATCTTAGAGCTTATTGATCTGGGAGACCTAGAAGGGTCACTCCAGTGATCTCTGCTGGTGATTCCGAAGGGAAACATCGTTTCCCTCAGTCTGTACTTACAGTAGCACCTGTGTGGCATTAGGGGAGCTGCAGGACAGGAGACCACAGGGCTGTGCTATGCCTCTTATCTGGATGATTCGGCATCAGGGCAGCCTATGATTCAACAGTGGCTCCAGGTCCCACAGAGTTGGAGGGTTGTCCCACCTGGTCCTACAGTTGTCCCTCTTGGTGTGCTGCAGGAAGGATTCCTATTCTTTCTCCTTGTTTGTGGTTATTTGAGCACTGTTGATAAAAAACGCTCTTCTCAGAGGCGTTTCAGAGTTGGGTAAAGCAAGCCCTTCCCTGTCTGGCTAGTTTTCTGCAGGACAACCTCTTTGCTTATGGAGACAGCTGCCTGCTTGCTGCTTACACTGTGTGTCTGGGGACATGCTTCAAATCATTTATAGCAATTGTCTTTTAATTACTTGTTCAGCACTCTGTGGTGGAGCACCATACTGCTCTCTGATGGCAGGGAGGGCCAGCGCTGGGATGTCAGGGTGAGGCTGCTGTGTTGGTGCATGACGAGGGATTGATCCCAGGCCCCGGGTTGTTTGCTTGCTCCTAGGAGGTCTTTAACTTTAATAACATCTCTTGGTGATAAGGAGCAGCATCATGGAGGGACACAGCAGTAACAGGATGATATAAGCAGCGTTTCTGTGCCGCTTCATGTTTACAGACATCACAAATCAGATTAGCATGGGTCGGAGGAAAGCGGGGGACGGTGTGATGGAGGGAGGGGAGTGGGAACCCATGTTCATTCTGGTAAGCAGATAGGCAAGCTGAGTCTCCTCTCACCCCTTCTCCTCTGGATCCTGCTGCCATCCATGGATGTAAACACCTGAGTCTTTCTTCAAGCAGTCTCTCATCCACCCCAGCAGCAATTTCCACGCCTTCCCTGTGAACGCGTGTCTGCCCCTATCTGCTGTCTCTCTTCTCGTTACCAGAAACCCTGTTCCTACACACAGCTATTTTCTCCTTTTTATGCCAGGCAAGTGTCCTTAAATAACCCCTGACCCCACAGACAACTTCATGGTGCGTGGATCCTCCCCTGCATGCCCTGGGTCACCCCACAGTAGATGCGAACAGCCACCCAGTGCATTTGTCAGTGTGAGAAGCAGCAAGAGCTCCGCATGGGAACATCAGGACATAGCAGACTCTTGCTCCCTGCAGTGCTGGCATAGCGGGAGGCTGCCCCTCTTCCCAGCAAACACTCTGCTTTGGGAAGCAGTGTGCAACTATCTCCTGTCTTCTCACAGATCTCTCGGAACCTGGGGAAGCTCTACAGCGAAATGATCTTTGTCAATGGCTTTGTGCACTGTGACCCACACCCAGGCAACGTGCTAGTGAAGAAGTGCCCAGCCTCTGGCAAGGCCCACATTATCCTCCTGGACCATGGGCTCTACCAGGTACATAGCTATGGTGGGTTTCCAGGGCCTTGTGAAGCAGCCTGTGGACGTCAGGCTGAAAGAGTACACCCAGCTGCAGCCTTAACCCCCCTGAGCCCGTATGAATACATTTTTCCTATTGCTCCCATAACCCTCTGAGACTATTTCCTGGCTCTGAAATAGGGGATATGGCACAGCTAGGGGGCACAAGGCTTTCCCCTTGCACCGAGTTGCCTGACCTCCATGGGCTTCTGGGGCGGTGTCTCCCTCCTCAGGTGCTGAGCGAGTCATTCCGCATGGACTACTGCCGCCTTTGGCAGGCCCTCATCAAGGCCGATATGAAGAGGGTGCAGAAGTACAGCCGGCGGCTCGGGGCAGGGGATTTGTACCCTCTCTTTGCCTGTATGCTGACTGCCAGATCCTGGGAGTCTGTCAACAGGGGCATTGACCGGTCACCAGTCACAGCCAGAGAGGTAGGTCCTGTGTGCCCTTCCCTATTGTATGCCCTTCCTTCTCCTTGGGTACCTTTCTTTGTTGTAACTACTTGGAGCTGATGTTGCAGCGATGCTGGGCAACTCCTGGCAGCTCTATAGCAAATTATGCATTGATAACTGAGCTAGAAAAAGCCAGGACTCCTTCTGCAACATGTTTTACAGTGGGTGAACTTAATTTCCCAGTTTCAGTTGTCACGGACTGCTTAGATTTTGTGTAATATTTTAACGGCTAAGAGTTCACCAGTTCTGGTGTGGGAAACATTTGTAGATCAGCCTTTTCTTAAAAAGTGTTGAATGCTGCTATGCAGGGAACCATCAAGGAGGATAGGTTAATATAGAGGAGACATAAAGGCTTAGTGGGAAGACATGAGAAGGATAATGCATTATCACTATTCATGTAAATGACTATCAGCACTGATACAAACTCCTAAAAACCCTTGGAAATTACCACCCAATCAGAAACCCTATTAACTTGGAGTCAAAGTTGTTTAACTGCAGATCCTGTCAACTCAATCAACCACAAATCTAGGAAATTGCCACTTACATTCTTCACCCTTTCTTATCCACATGTGCTGGGATCCTCCTCACGCCTCCTTGCACTCCTGACACACACACACTGCCTTAAGAATAATAGCAGCCACTGTCAAATGTGCTGTTTTTAGAGATGAGCATACAGAGATGTGATTTCAGCCAGTGGACTCTGTCTACAGAAACATGTTGTATCCTATGGTTTGTTTTTATCTGCATGCATTTGTAGGAGAGAGGATGAAATTCATTTAAGTAGCATTATAATATTGTCCTGTGAAATTCTTTTCTGGAAATTCCTTTGGGTTGGCATTTCATTTTGATGGATGTGGCAGAGTTTGCTGCACTGACTTGCCATTATCCATAGCAATGAGTAGGTCAGATACCTTGGGTAATGGACCCCCTACCCGGTAATTTGATTACTTCTTATATGAGTTAATTTTCTGCATATCAGAAATAATATAGTGATTGCCTAGCAGATCTGCGCTTGATCTAGTGGGTTCTGGAGCTGGTAGCTCCAGGAAAGAGTTCAGAGGCACCAAAGCGAATTGACACAGAGCTAGCTCCAATACTACAGGGCTGGAGTTGAATCTGAGCTAATGAGCAATGTTTGTCCCAAACTGGCTTGTGGAGGTTATGCCAGAGGTGTAACTGCAGCTGCATGGTGCCTTGTGTGGGCTGATGAACTTTGTCATTGAGTTGAATTGCATGTTGTCTTTGCCTACATGACACAATTAATACTGAAACTGGATAATCCTGCAGCAGATAATGGGGAGATGAGCAGATTTGCTGTGGCATTAGGAAATGAGCTGCTGCTCGCCCTTAGTGTAGAGGTGAATCTGAAAGATTGTATCAGCAGCAAGAGGCAAGCGCTGTGAAGGCAGGTACCATCAGCACAGAGCTTCAGGAAGAGTGCTTGAGGACGTATTGGCATGAGAGTAGCCTGTGAGACAAGGAAGCAACCCTCCTAAAACAAAAATCTTAGTGCTGTGTCCAGTCTGGGGCATTGCATTTCCAGAAAGGTTTGATGAAACTGGAGCGAGTCCAGAGGAAGCTACAAGAACTAGTAGTCAAGCAGTTGCAACCCCTGGGGTAAGTGTGAGCAAGTTAAGGCAGAAAAAGTCTGGAAGAGCACAGGTTGAGTGGAGTTGTAGTACTGATTTTCAAATCTATTAAAGACTGCTGCAAACAAAACAAGAAGTAATGGATTTAAATTCAGCTAGGGAGATTGGGGTTAAACACGAGAAAAGCCAGATCTGATGGTAAGGCCAGTGAAAGGCTGGTGCAGATGGTCTGGGGAGGCTTTGAGTCACATCACTGGGGAGCCCTAGGAGCAGGCTAGGCCAATGTGTGAGGATTGCCATAGGTGTAGTTGTTCCTGCCTCAAACCCAAGCCAGGCAGCTCACTGCTCGGGGTGGCTTCTGGCCTCATCTCTTCTGATTTTATGATTGTGTTTTGCTGCGTCCTGAAGCAGCCTCAGCGACTGCAGCCAAGGGGCTTTTCTCAGGTCCTGTGGCACCGCTCATTTCTTCCTCTGCGCACAGGCTTCGCCCTTGACAGCAAATGACAGTTCTGATGACAGATCATGTGGTTGTTTTGTGATGTGGACAAGCAGCTAAAGCTAAAAATAAAAAGAAAATAAATAGAAAAAGAGAAACCTATGTTTGGAAAATAAAGTAGGCTCTGCAGTGATGCTGGCTAGGATAAGGGATAAGAGATAATCGGGGAGGAATCTTCTGCCAACAAATAATGGAACAAAATATTTAACATTTAGGAGAACTAAGTATCTTCTTGCTGAAGCTTCACGTATTTGGTCAGTGATGGAGGCAGGAGGACACAAAGATTTGTCAGCAGCAAAGCAGCTATGGTGGTGTATGAGCTGTATACATCTCTGACCATCATGACCTCTGCACTTGTTTTGTGCAAGTCTGTTCCTTTATAATAAGTCTGAAGTTCACAAAGAATGATTGTGAGATCCCATATCATGAAATATAAGCCAGTCAGCCCTCATTCCAGAGGACAGAAGGTTTTGGAACTGTACTTTCCCACAAAGGAGCCTCCCTCCTGTAAGAAGTTATTTACTGCTTCTCTCTTAATGTGTTCTGCTGGATTCTGGAGATTTCAGTTGTTACAAGGAATTCTATTTGGGTTTGCTGATTCATGTCATAGCTTCTATAGTAAGAGGTAGGGACTTGGTATGCCTATGGGATCTGCTCCACACCACGCTGTGCTACACTTACTAGAATGGTGGGGGACGTCACAGATCTAAAAAGAGACAGCAGAGTAGGGGTGGGCTGTCTTGCTCATGTGGCTCATGTTTGGAGAGGAGCCCATCTTAAGTGGCTCAGTTATTACTGGGATCTTGCCGTGGGCAGTGTGCTTGTTGGCAGCTGGGAAACGAAGGAACATGAAGATCACCCTGTGTCTGCCTTGGTCTTACTTAGACTCTCTCCTTAAGTGTCTGCTACTGGCTGCTGCCAGCAAGGATAGATGTCTAGACAGACCCTTAATCTGACAGGTGACAGTTTTTGATCTTCCGGGTTAGCATGATACGTAACTGTATAATCCTTTCTCACCTCTGCTGAGGTGTGTTGAGGACAGAGGAGTAAACTAGGCCTTGGAAACAACTTCATCATTATAGCCTAAAGCCATAAGTTGGATGGGACAGCGAGATGAGGAGCACCCTGCTTGTCCCTGCAGCATGCCTCCTCCTTCCTGAGCGGTCCTGTGCTACCTGCAGCTCCACCAGCTTTGGAGCTGGCAAGGTGGGACTCGGTCAGAAGGCTGCAAGGGCAATAATGAGACATGGTTGCTGCTGGCTGCCTGGGGCCAGGAACTGAGCTAGCTAGCACCACATGCCCAGTTCTCCGGAGAGGCTAGTAATCCTTCTAGTGATGGGACAGGGTTTTATCTCACTGAGGACTGGGTGAGAGATGGCGCGAGTCAGCCGCAACTGTGCTGGGTGTCTGCAGGAAAGCAGGACAGAGTTTTTTAGCTTCTGCCCTAGAGTCATGATCTGGAAAAACAGTCACCTCCTGCCAAATCTCATCTGCTTCTGGACCTGGGTTTCCTGTGCTCTCTCAGCTTCTCTCTCCTTTCTCCCTGACATGACCCGACTGGCCACAGGACGTGGAGATCCGGTCCAATGCTGCTGCTTACCTACCCCAGATCACCCAGCTCCTCAACAATGTGCCCCGCCAGATGCTGCTGCTGCTGAAGACCAATGACTTGCTAAGGGGGATTGAGTCAGCCCTGCGCACACGAGCCTCAGCCAGCTCCTTCCTCAACATGTCTCGCTGCTGCATCAGAGCTGTTTCCACGTGAGTCTCTTCTCCAGGCACCAGAAGCTAGACATGGAGCAGCAGGGGCTGGCTGTCTCTGGGGACAGGAGCCGTAGAGGATCCCAGGGCCAGCAGACCAACCAGGGCCCAGTCCCACAGTAGCTTAATGAGGCAAGAAGGACAGACCCTGAGAGGGTGGCCAGGTCCAATCAAAAGTCCATATCGTAATGCAACATCATGGTGACAGGCAGATCCAAGGTCAAACCAGAAAGTCAATTTGTAGATCAGGTCCAGTGGTTGTCAGGCAGGTCCATGGTAACAGCAGAGGGCTGAGACGAAGCCAAGAGGTCGGTATGTGAGCTGAGGTCCAGGTCAAGGGGCTTCACAGCAGGGCATGAGCTGAGAACTGTTACTCTTCTAATGTAGCTCAGGCAGGGACTGAAGGTGCAGGCCTGAGATTAACTGGAGCTCCTGGGCCAAAGAGCAGAGGGTTGGGGGAGGTCCCAGGCTAGTCAGGGCCATTAAGACTTATTAAAGGCCCCCACTCAGGGCCCTGATAGGGCCTAACTTGACCTCTTGACCTCTCTTAGCTGAGGACCTCTTCCCCTTATGAGCACATCTACTGTGGTTCTACCCCTGCTCAGTTACCCTTCTCAGCCTCTGTGCTGTTCTCATGCCCATCAGCCTCTCCGGAGGGCAGGACTCTCACCCTTGGGCTGGAGACAGGGATGGAGTTGGAGGCCTTAGGATAAGGGTTTAGGATTTGGCCACTTCAGAGAAAGGGAAGGGACTTCCTGCCCATTACAGGCATCAACACTGGGTAGTATTCATGGGTAGGAAATATCTGCAAGGTCACTGCTGCCAGTTTCTGCAGCCTAATTGAGGGTCTCAGGCTGACTGTGAAGGTCAGGCTGACGTGTAAAAGCCAGAACAGGAGTCATGCAAGTGATTTCTATCTGTGGGTCTTATGAGTCAATGCACTTCTGCCTCAGATTCCTTCTCCATGCAGAAGAAATAACAGTTATTTCTCTGGCTGATGAGAGACCTACAGAGCCCAGTTAAGCTCTGCTTCTAAAGAAGGTTGGAGAATCACTTTTCCTGGAATCAGTGTGTCAGGATTGCTGGACTCATAATTATGAGTGTGCTGTCAGGAAAGGCTATAGGAGTTCCTGTTAGCTGAAGTGAAGCTGGACATAGAAGCAGAGGATGCCGTGGCCCAGGATCACTACATGCAGTGGGGAGAGAACCAGGCTCACAAGGGAGCAGGGTGTTTTTCCTGCCAGATTCATGCCAGGAAGGCAGTCCCCAGCACCTTAGGAGAAAATTCCTGCTCCCAGGAGTCCCCACTGCTGGTGGTGTGTGGAACATTCCCCTCCCCTGAGGAGAGTTGGTTGTACTGAAGGTGTAGGGCAGGTCTCCATCCAAACAGGCTGTGTCCCGCTGGATCTAATGCGGTTGTTCTTCTCATTCTAGGTACCAGAGGAGCAAGAGTCACTCGCTTTACAGGAGAGCCCAGATCTCACTCACGGAAGCCCTGAGCCTGTGGCAGATCAACTTGTATGAACTCTTCTTGTGGCTGAAGGGGTCTCAGCTGGGGAAGCTGGTCATTGCTCTCCTGAGCCAGATGCACCATTCCACATACTGACATGAACTGGTGGGAGAGGCCCAAGTGCTCCCTCCCTCCCTTCTGCTCTCCATGGCACATTGCCTTTCTGACTGTTTCTGTCTATTCCGTGGGCTGTGGGGGGTATTGTTCCACGTTACATGCTGCGCTGTCCTTGCCTGTTACAGCATTAGCTGTCTCTGTGGTGCTGAGAGGTGGAGTCGGTACCGGAGCTCTGCCGTTTCATGGTTTAGGAAAAGGAGGTACAGGATATGGTGTGTCAGGAAGGACAGGGTGCTACTTTCTTTCCACATCTGAGTAGGGGAAATTCCACTCGGATTCCAATGGGACTACATTAGAAGCAAAAGCCTCTCCTTGGCTATTTCTCAAACGGTCTCACAGCATTTAAGAAAATCCCAGCCCTGCCTAGAATGTCCCAAAATGTTTCTCAGACCTTCAGAGACAGGTGTTAAGTCCCTTTAAAATCCTAATAGTTTTTGCAGTCTCGTTAGTCTGATTTCTGTTCAGGAGTTTCTCAGAGAAGTGAGACCTTGTGGAGAGCTGGCACTAGGGCTTCCTCTCCCAGCACCAGGAAAAGGGCACCCTAATGGTGAGAGTAGTGGACTGGGAGTTTGGCTTTCTGAGGTTTATCTCCAGTCCTGTCAGCAAGTGCCTCTGTGGTTTTGTACTTTTCCTGTCCTGTTTCTTTGCAGGTGAAATGGGAGAAGGGGGCAGTGGTCCTGCCTCTTTTCCAAAATTCAGGGAAGGCAGGAGGGGTGATAGCTCAGGGCTCTGAAACTGCTGGTAATGTGTGTGTGCCGTGCAGTACTGCCACGCGGCAAAACACGTGTTGTGTCAGAGACCTCTGTGGGAGGAATGCTTGGCTGTGTGCTCAAGATCACATTTGGGCCTCTAACCTCAGCCCTGTTTCCATTTCTTCACCGAGTGAGTGATGCCAGGCAGTGATGCCTTGCAAAAGAAATGAAATGGCCGCTTGGTCTTCCCTCTTCCTAAGAGATTTATTCTACATCTGGGTCTTCTGGTGCTGTGTCAGATGCGTGTTGGGATGGGATGGACAAGTGGGTGTCATTCCGCTAGGAGGATGCTCCACTCCTTGCCACACAGATCCACGCTGAGCCTGGCTCCTGTGGGAGCGTGCTGCAATGCATCTGGGAGACGTCCCCATCCCTGTGCTAAGCATGGAGCATTTCACCTTGTCACTGCCTATGATGTTTCACCACCCCTGCCTCAGACAAAAACCTGCCACTTGCTTGGTGGTGCTAGTGACAGGTCTGATGGCTCTGACTCTGCAGCTATGGGATGGCTACTAGGAAATCTCACTGAGAGGTCTTCTTTATGTGAGGTGTATTTGGGATCCTCAGAGATGTCCCTGCTGTTTGTGGGGATTTCTGTAGCCAGGAAGGGTGGATGGAGGTGACTGCTCACGTCATTTCAGCTTTCTGATAAACTGTCTTGGTGAAAGGATAGGATGGGAATGTCCTTCTACTGACAGCAAACTTGCTAAGCTGAGGATTGTTACTCAGGCACCAGGCTGTGCCTGAGAGCAAGCCACAAGACAACCATGCAGTCTCCAAGTTTGCATGCAGTTTCCCAGCTTGCATGGGTGCGAGACCCCACCTTGCAGTGAGCCCGTTTGCGTGGAAGGGGGAGCAGAGGGCAGTGTGTGGTGAGTGCACGTGTCAGTCCCTGAGAAACTGATTCTTTTGCTGGCTGTGTGGGAGAGGGAAGGGATGTAATCCAGAAAAAGTACCTGACTGCAGGTGTCCTTGGACATGATGAGTTAGTGACTGCAGACATGTGGCTTACGGCAGAGGCTGGGTACATGCACAGGAGTGTGAGCACAGCTGTCTGGGGTAGGACTGTCAGGAAGTGGTGTGTGATTTGTGGAGTTGTGGATGGGGAATTACTGAACCTGGATTTGGGTCTCCTGTGCAGTCAGTCCCCTGACCCTGGTGTTACCTCTCTGAGCCCTTCCTACTATTCATAGATTCATAGAATGGTTAAGGTTGGAAGGGACCTTAAAGATCATCTAGTTCCAACCGCCCTGCCACAGGCAGGGCCACCCCCCACTAGACCAGGTTGCTCAAGGCCCCATCCAACCTGGCCTTGAACACTTCCAGGAAGGGGGCATCCACAACCTCCCTGGGCAACCTGTTCCAGTGTCTCACCACCCTTATTCTTGCAAATTTCTTCCTGACATCCTGTCTAAACCTACGTTCTTCCAGCTTGAAGGGCAATAGCAGGAGTGGTATGCTCTCCCAACTTTACTAAGAGCAAAAAAAGAAACCCCAGTAAGACTAACGCCCTTGCAAAGCTTGTCCCCTACCTGTGCAATGGTAAGTCAGAGATTCCCCCGGCTTCTGGATTGAGTAATGGCATCAGGAAATGGATCGGTGGTAATTGCAGTGATGAGACTTCTGAGTCTACAAAGAGTCACAGGGGCCCTGAAGTATTGGTCCTGCAACATGTACGTGAGTAATCTTTGCTCGTGTGAGCAGTCTGGCTGAATCAACCTCTTGCTCAGGCACTTACAGCTTGTGGACTGGCCAGTGTGGGTGAGACTGTCTTGTTCTCCTCACAGGTAGTATTCTGCTCAGAAAATTGGTCTGGTGCACCAGCCCAGGAGACCCTCTAGAATTGGTCAACTCCACATCTTGTATCTGCCCCTGCAAATGCCTTTGTCTATCTGTGTCTAAGTATTCCAACCTAGAGCACTGTCTGGGTCTCGCTAACATCTGTGCATGAAAGCTCATTCCACAGTGAGACCCTGCTTGTATCCCTCCCTCATTTCCAGAGGATCCCATGTTGTGGAGAGGCTCCCGCAGCTGACATTTGCATTGACTGCCAAGCCCCCAGCCCACTCTCAGCAACACCTGTTCTTTCGCCCCTCCGGAATCTCACCATGCGACTGCTTGTCCTGCTGCCTGAGGAAGGTTCTGGCTCTAAAAGGGGTGGGCGTGGGGAATCAGCAGCACCCTCACAGTTGGTTTTGGCAACATGCAGCAGGCAGAGCACAGGGTGTATTTAGGAGAGCTTTGTCTGTTGTCATTAGTCTCTGCCGGGAGCTGCACGTGTCAGTGTTAGCGGTGGGACTCCTCCATCAGTTGTGCTCCGGTCTCACCCTTCCCACGGTCAATCAGTGAGGGTTTGCCTGAGGAAAGAATGAACAAACAGCCGGAGTTTGACCATTTAACATTCCTGCCTTGTCTTTTGGCTGAAAGCTCTCAAAGGTGAATGTGTTAAAAGTATTTTGAATAGACACTTTCTTATCCCGATTTGTGGTTGTCAAACATGGGTAACCTGGATCAACTCTCTGCACTTGGCCTCTACTTCCAACCTGTATGTATTGGTGTGTTCACCACCGGTGTCCACAGCCTCTGCTACTCTGCTTGCAGGCAGCACTCGAGCTGCTGTCTGCCTGGCTTCAGCTGTGAGCAAACTGAAGTTTGGCGCAGACACCGAGCATTGGCCTTGCAGCAGACTCGTGAGCCTGCTGACTCTTTCCCAGGACTGAGAGGTGTGGGGCAAGAGCTGGGGTCAGAATTGCAAAACTGATGGGCAACTTTCAGCTCCCATAATATGAAATACTATGTTGTAGCCTCAGAGCATCTCTCATCCCATCCTAAAGGCTCTCTCAGTGCTCTTGGAGGTACTGGGAAGCCAGTAGTCATTCATCTAGCATTTAAATGTACCATCTTTAGGTTGACTGGAGGTGGAAAATGGGGCAGTCAGGCCAAATGACGTTGCCCTGCAAAACTACAAGAATTCAGGGTATGAATTGAACATACTTTCCTACCCAGCTGAAGACAAAGCCAGAGCGAGCATTAGTCCAGGCTAAACACCGTAGCCTTTACCTAGCACATCCAGGAACTGTAATGATGACAAGTGGGTGGCATACAGATCTGCAGATCAGGGCTGCACGGTGCCCTCTGCCACCTCGCAGGGGGTTATGAACCTCATGTAGTCGCAGCGTAGCAGCTTTCCAAATGAATCCCTCCCTGCTTTCCATAGCAAATGAACCGTGACCAGCAGGCAGCCTGGCCAGCACCATTTGATTCAGATTCCTTTTTGCTGAGACTACTTTTCCCTTCTTTGATACACGTGACCGTAACTAACACACATAAAGCCTCTTCCTGTAACTGGAGCACTACAAAGAAGGGAACAAGACTTGGGTCTGACCTAGCAGGACGTGTCCACATGTAAAATGCCAGGAGTTGCTGGTGGTTTACAGGCCTGCAGCTCCAGGCTCAGTGTGGATGTAAGTGAGCAAGCCAGTGTCTCCCCAGGGTGGCCATCCTGTGAGCCCCTGCAGCCTAACAGTGCCTCTAACTTTAATAAAGCAAAGATGGAAGAGGTTACTAAATGGTAGCTAATAAACAAAGTGACATATTGCTCTTAAAGAAAATATGAAAAATAGTAGTCATGGCCATTGTTATTACTATCTTGTAATTCACCATGGCTAAACTATCCATCATGCTGATAAGGCTGAAAGGAAAACTCGGCAATATCAGATGCATATATCACAGGGCAGTCCTGCAGCTGCCTCTTCTGCACCCAGTCTGTGCTGGGACTGTGGTTACTCCTCTGCGTTGTGGGACCATCAGATAAATCGGAGCAGGGCAAGCCCCTTGGTGTAGGCACCAGGAGCAAGGTCAGCAGGGAAACAGCTGTTCTGCAACAGCTGGTGTGGAGACGTGAGCAACGGGGTGACCTGGGCTGGGGAATTACTTTGGGGTATCAACGCACCTAATATGCGTTGGTGTGAGCTGTGGTGGTGTGGGAGGTCAGCTAAATATGTGGTACCGCTGCTAACTTTGTATAGCAGGCTCAACAAGTCAGTTTTATGGGAGAAGAGGCTCATCCTGGAGCGATTATATGTGACTGTTCAGTTGGGTGCCTAGAGAATGAGAGTTCTGATGCTGGGGGATGGGACGGAGTAGCTGCACAGGCTGTGCAAGGTGGCAGCTGAGCAGAGCCAAAGAAAAGGTTTTCCCACTTCTTTCCCTTCTCTATCTCTTTCCATCCAGGCTTGGTTCCTGTGTTCCCCTGCCATAGCTGCAGCTCATCCCATCTCGCCTTTGGGAGAGATTTCAGGAGGAGGGGCACCTCCTGAGAGAGGTGCTTTGGCCTGCACTGTCATAGGTTGATAAAACACAAGGCAACGCAAAGGCAGGCCTCAGGAGCGGCCCTAACCAAACTAACTGCTGTATTGCGGTGCCCCTCAGATAGGGGCACAACGGTGCTGCACGACAACAGGGTCATCTCCGGCTTACACCAGGACAATGTTTGTTACAGGGCATGGCCAGTGCACAAAAGCCAGTTTGGAGCACAAGATGACCAAGCCTTCTGACCTCTGAACTGGGGCATGGGGATGGAGTGGTGGAGGGGAGAGGGGCTTGCCATGATGCCCAGCTCTGGAAGTCATCAGCACCACTGTCTCTGGGGCTGCAAGTCGTGAAAAGAAACTATACGTGTCATATGCCAAAGGCTGAGCCTATCCCTGGACTGCTTGGGCCAGGTTGTTTGCTTCCATTCCCCAGCCCTCGTACATCCCTGTGTCTCTGTTTCTTGTCTTGCTCCCATTTTTAAAAGCTGTCAGGCCAGCAGAGCCACAGCTGCAGCAGATATGGGGACTCCACTGCCGTCTGTCCAGCTTCAGGCTCCTCGCTGGTACCTGCTGGGACAGGCAGCACCATGACCCGCTGGAGCCGGCCCCACAGTGGCTAGGTCCCCTTCATCTGCCTTTCCTTCCCCATTTCAGCACTGGCCTCCCCCTGGGACAGTCCCCCTCAGGCAATGACAAAGGCAATTACCTCCCCACCAAGCGCAACCGGCCCCACCAAGCTCCCCCGGCCGGCCACTGAGACGCTTACTTGAAATGAGCTGCGGCCAGCGCGTCACAGAGGTGAACGCGGTTGCAATTATGAATGCACGTCTTGTTTGTCTTTTCAGTGCCGAAATCCTGTCAGCGAGAAGAAGCGATAATAACATGCTATTAAGTTCTTTCTGGGTAATGTAATTCAGGAGTCAGGAGGCAGTTTGGTCATTTATGCCTTTGAAAAGCTCAGAATAATTTTCAGTGTCATTATCTTCCATTTTAAAGAGCCTGTTTCAAACATCAATACTGAGAGCCCCTCTTCCCGCTGCCTCTCCCTTCCTTGTTTGGTTTGCTCCCACCTTTTGTTCCTGTTTTCTCTGCGTTTTCAGGGATTTGGGGGTTATTTCCCATCATTCATACACTCTGAAACACACACTGCACCCAGCCCTTTTCTTGCTCCCTTTCTCTTTTAATAGTGGGTTTGGGAACTCACTGCTATTTTATTCAGCATCTCTATGTGGTAGTTGGTGAAACAACTGCTTGTGAGGCTGGGAAGTGCCACTCAGGCCCCGGCAGCGGTGGGAGGAGGGTGGACACAGTGCGGATTCGAGTCCACAGGGAAGGAGCGGGACCACGGAGGTGTGTCCACTGGGGCCACCCAGCAGGTGAAAGCCCAGCCACCCTGGGGAACGGGGGCTGCAGGGGCGCACTGCAGTGCCCAGAGCGAGCTGGGCTGCGAGCCGTGGTGCTGGGGAGCCCGTGCAGCCCGGCCACCACCACTCAAGCAACAGACCACCGCTGCTTCCATCTCTCTGGGCACGGCTGCAGCTAATATATGCGGAGCCTGACGCATCGTGATGTTCTTTGCTCGTGCTTTTGTTAAGTGTGTACTTCAGTGCAAGCGGTTAATGGATATTTTTGCCCTGAAATAGCCCCTAGGATAGGGAGCAGAGAGGCTCCTTAGCAGATGCAACTTCAACACCAGCTTACGCTGCAAGCATGAAAACAGACAGATGCAGCAAAAATGATTATCCAGAACTGGGGCAGGAAAACAATCCAGCTCCCCTCCTGCATGCACAGAGCATGGCTGAAGAGTAGAATTTTATTCATTAAGTTAATTGGCAATGATCCTTGAAATGTCAGCCTTGGCCTTAATTCATTTCTAGGCTTGGAAAGCATCCTAGCCCTTCTGGTTTTAAAAGAGGAAGGCATGTGGCTCCTTCCCTTTTTTATGTGCTGGCACTGCCAATGTTTGGTGCAAATAGAGGGGATATAGTCCTTCCATTTGCTGCCTTGTTCCTGCAGAGCAGGAAACGGGATCTCCCAAACAGAGTGGAGAAAATCCGAAGGGGCGGGCAAGAGTCGCATCCATCATTAAGTTCATACTGTTCAGCAGCTTCTGAAGGAATGGGTGGGCGCTCACGTGCCAGCAGAGTCAGTGGCTATGACCTGGCATGAACTTACTTGCAGAGAGGGTGTGGGAAGGCTTGCACAGGGAGCAGGCTCCTTGGCCTCACTCTGCCTCGAGGATGGAGGAGCATTAGCGGCATGATGTGGCCTCATTATGGAGCCGGCACTGCATCATCTGCTTAGAGGATACAGTCTCCATGAGACAGGTGTAAAGGGGGATGAGGATGCTCTTTCCTTCATGAGAGTTGGAGAGAGGCCTTTTAAACACTTAGCAGTTCCAGACATGAATGCAGAGTTCAGCACTGGCCAGTGATGCCAGAAAGGGAATCCACATGATAGCAAAGTGGATGCAATGGATGCATCTGCTTCCAGACAGCCGTGCCCTTCGTCTGCACAGAGGCCGTGGGAGCAGAGGCCTCGTCTGCTGATCCAGTCACAACAGGCTGTGCCTGCCTCTGTCACCTGCTCACTCCCTCCTCCATAGTCAGATGCAATTGCCCTGCTGAGCGTGGAGGCAAATTTTGCATTTCCTGTGGCCTGAGGTATTTGCATGATTGCTCCCATGAAGGTTTTCTGGTGCTTGATATTTTAGCTCGCTCTGCAATCTCTCCTGCAGTAGGGACACTCAGGGAGTCCTCTCGCCTCTTTCCACCTACCTAGGTTCGTTAAATCTAAAGGACTTGCATTATCCCTGGGATCTCTATGCCTCTCTCTTGGTTGAAACTGGAGAAGGTTTTGAATAAATGTTTGTCAGTAGGAAACTGGTAGAGGGTGGACAGCCCAGTCCTTCTCCTCAGGGCAGCTTAATGGGATAAGCTGTCTGCCCCTAAAAAAGTGACTTACAAGGGAAACATAAAGGAAAGAAGGGAAAGAAAAGAGAGTGAAAAGCAGAGAAAACTAGACTTCTTAAATGGCTTTTTGTATCAGCCAGATCTCCATTCACACTACCAGCAGCCCCACTCCCAGCAAAGAACCTCTCCTGTCCCCTCCCACGCATTAGCCTGGTTTTTGGGCTGTAAAAAGGACTGTTAGGAAGCTAGAGAAAAGACATTGTTGGTCACTATGGAAGAAGGAATAGCTTGATGAGAACTGCTGGCTGTCAGTTTTTGGAGAAGGAGTTAGGAATGAGGGCTGCTGGGGTTTTGGCTGAAGAATTTGGAGAAGGCAAGTGGAAGGCCTTAAAGCAGACACAAATGTACAGGAGATGAAGGTGGAGGACTCTTCCATGGTATAAAGTCTTAGACTTTACATGTGGAGTGGAGAGGGGCGAGATCCTCCTGTTGATTGCCATTGCCTGGTAGGCCAGCAGTGCTGAGGGAACCTAGAGGTTGCCGAGGAGCAGGGTCTCGTGGGGGACACCTGTGGTCCCAAGCTGAAAGGAGACAAGAAAATGCTGGATGTGATTCGGAGAGCAGCCTTGCAGATGCACCACAAGCACACCCTGCAGGGATCTCCCTTGGGATGACAGGATATTCCCCATCTTGGCCTCTTTGCCCTTATCCTGAAGGAAGGAGGACAGGCAGTGGGGAAGACATCTGGTGAAAGTGTGGCAGCATCTGATCTGCGTTTCTGCCTTGAGAGACCCCAGCCCCATGCTCACTGTGCAGTATTGACTACATGTTTGGTTGTAAATACGTATTTTACAGTTTTTTTCTGCTAGTGAGATCACCTGACAGTACCTATTGCCTGAGGGAGACAAGTTTTTAATAGGTAAATTACTGTGGAAAAAGAGCATCCTGGTTCCAAGCATTTGTTAAAGGGTCTGAAAACCCCCAACTACAGCAGGCTCTGGGGTGCAGCATGACTCAGTGGCTGGCTGGAGTCTTTGGTGACATTGCTGGTGACTAAAGGCTTTTCACAAGCAGCAAAAAGCTTAACCCTTGATTTACAGCAAGGGCTGATATATTAACACCGGCAGTATTTCTCTTTTGCTGTTGCCAGGATGCGGTGCAGATTGGTGAAGAGTGACTATACCTCTTCCTGCTGGGCTGAGGGGATGAGATACATGAGGGAGGCTAGGAGCTGTCCTGCCATTACAGGTGGGGCAAACCAGGAGGCCAGCCAGCTTCCACTCATAATAGTCAGGTGCTCGTTAAGGGTTCTAATCGGGGAGAAATATCTCCCCATCAGCTCATTACAAAGGGGTTGCAGCTGTGGGTTGTGGCTGCACTTTCTGTTGCTGCAGGTAACGAGTGCATCTGTTGAAGGCTTTGGTAGCTCATTTGGTGTGACACATGGGTGATGTGAAAAAGGAAGGGGAGAAAGGAGCAGGGGGCAGAGCCAGGAGCAGTGAGGTTGCCCAAGGAGGAGGGTGTTTTGTCTGGTGACCTGCAAAAGAGTAAGTATTTCCCTGCTTCTCTGTCTGGGGAAAAAGCTGAGGGAAGGGTGGCTAGGGAAAGTCCTGTTCCTGGAAATGGTGGTGGCTTTTGAATGCATAATAGTGTATCTCTCCTTGGACTTTACAAGCAAGACAATGAGTGCATAAGGAGAACTTCATCCTATTTTGTGTGCAGGCTGTGGGCCTGAGGTGGTGTGTGATGGCAGCTGAGGACAGGTGGAAGAAGGTGTGAGAAAAGCAAGGCAGTACTGAAGCTTTTGGAGGCTGCCGTGTTCTGTAAAGGTCTCTACCTGTCTGTTTTCCTCCGCATCCCATGTCACTGAAGGCAATTTTGACTTTGTGCGCCAATGCACTGCTCATGCAGCTCAAAACACTGCTGCCTGATGGCTCACCAGCCTCTAGTTTGCTTCCTGGGCTTTGAAAGGATTTGGCCATGGGAGGAGAAGCTTGCAGTAGAAGAGTCTCTGGGAGACTCAAAACATAATCCATGTTTTATTAAGCAGGAACTGACACTTTTTCTGAGGCTAATGCTAGGTCTTACTGACTGACTAAAGCTACCAAGCCTATTGACCCTGAGAGGCTGCTCTTAAATATGGAGATCTGTGGTAGGCTGTATTTATTACAAAGATAACCTGTGCTCATGTTAATCCCCCTTTGCCTTGTCTCATCTACTCAATAACCTTACAGGTTCCTCTGGACCTGCAAAGCCATCTGTCTGCTGAGACAAACATCCTCCTTCCCTCCCATCAGTGCAAAGGTCTTCATCAAGGTGGAAGCAAAGAGCTTTTGTGAAGTGACAGAAATTTGTGGTAAAAGTATTTTGGGAGGGAGATGTAGTTCTGTAAATTCACCACCTGCTTTGCTGTCAAGAAGCTAAATAACAGCTTTTGTTTGTGCAGACCCTTCAGAGCAGTCTTGGCTTTCTCAAGTTCTGTAGAAAACTCATGCTCCTTCCTTCCCTGGGCTCCCCCATGCCTGATGCTGTGTGGCCACTGGGGCTGGAGATGGTGCAACAAATGGGGTAAAAGTTTCTCTCAGCTGCAAGGACCCTCTAGAAACTTGAGGAACCAACAATGTCAGAGGGGCAGTATTCAAGATGGAAGGAGTATGAGCAATGCTAGGAGGTCGCTTTCCAAGAAGGGCTTGCAAATGGAAAGGAAGTGTTGAAGATAAGCTAGGAAAGCACCCTTGGACTCTATGGCTACCTCTCCCTTCCTGCAGAGTCAGGAAATGAGCCTGAGAAGCATCTGCTGGCTGCTGTTCATATACAGTGCTGTGTCTCTCTGGGCTGTATAACCCCTCCTAGTAGTCCTTGTTGAAGGCTGGATAGCTGTAGACAGACGGGGTTGAAGGCACGTCCTCTATCTCTTGCACTGTTGTGTTTTGGGTTTTTTTTTGTCTGTCTTCCCAGTTCACAACACTTAAGCCAAAAGCCACTTAGGAGTTAAAAGAATGCTTTTCTGATATGGCATCTAGGTACTGGCAAACAGGGGGTTGCAGGTGAATTCACACCACCACAGAGGAGAAGCTTTCAAGGAAAAAGACACTTGGAGTCTGTTTGTCTTGGGACATTAAATTAGATTTATTTTAATTTAGATAGAAGAATGTTAAGTACAAAAAATAAAACATGTAAATAATTGGCATCTGAGGTTGCAGGAAGAAATTCATTTAGTAATTCCAGTGAGCTTGCTGAGTTTAAGGTTCTTGGGTGTGTTCTTAGCTTTTTTGGTTCTGGCAGTCTTCCAACAGCCAGCTATGCTACATTGCTTCATACCTGGATTGTCCTGCCTTTACATTGTGCCCTTGACATCCAGTCAAGGTGATTTTTGAAGCAGAAACACAGCTATTAAAATGCTGGTGGGAAAGCTGAGGCTCTCTTTATAGTGCTACTGAGTTTGTATCCTTTGGTAATGTGGCTGTGCCTTTGTGCTCCCTCCTGAGCCCCATCAGCATCTCTGGGTGTGCACATCCTCTTGGGAGATCCCTGTTCATGCGACTGGGTGCTTGTGTTGGAGCAAACACAGAGAGGCACAAAGAGAGCTGAGGCCCAGTCTGAGTCCGGTGAAGCACCTGAAGGCTAGGAACCAAACCAGCCTTTCTGGTAGCACTCCTGCTGCTTGCCCTTATTCTCAGGATGTGTTTCCCTGTGAATGGTGCCATTTCTCCACACCAGGAGTGAGGAGGTAGAGAGCTTGGTGTGGCAGCGATAAAAGTCTTGCAAGTGTTCCAGGAGTTAGCCAGGAAGGTCTCCAGTAGTAGGAATTCCCCTCTGTCTGATCTGGAGGGTACCCAAGGAGTCATGCGGCCAAGCTGTGCTGAGATGGCTGCGCAGTACAGCTCTTCCGGCAGGCAACCTGCGCAGGCTGCGGAAAGGAGCACGATGAGTAATTATGTGCTGTGTTACAACACAGCTACACAGGGAGGTTTAAATGCCTCTTTCCAGCTACTGCCTGATTGCTGCTGTGTTAACAGGACCAGGGATCCCCTCTCTTGGCGTTCAAGCTCCCTTCCCCCACACGCACAGTACAGCTTCTGTAGCAGAGACTTAAGCTTTGAGCTCATTTTGCTGCTATTGTTGCCATCTTCTACCTACACTGTCATCCCTGTCCTCCCTTTCGAAAACTGTCACGCTCGCTCTCCATCCATCTATTGCAGCCCCTTGCTTCCTGCACAGGATGGTGGCACTGGGGCATTAAGAGGCAAGTGCGTTGCTTGGCATGCACAGGTTTTGTAGCAGCAGGTAGAACAAGAAAAAGCTACAGAAAAGGCAGGTTGACTTAGCTTCATTAATGCACTTGGCTTTAGGAAAGATGAGACTTATCCTGAAGCAAATGGCCTACATCAGGCTACAGAGATGCTTCAAATGCGTAGTCATCTTGAAGCTTTCAACTACAACTGCAGGTGGTGTTGGTTGGTTGTGTGGTTTTGTTTTGTTGTTTGTTTGTTTTGTGGTGTTTGTCCAGTATGCTTTCGGATGGTCCCCAAAAGGGACTTGAAGGAAAAACTAGGGCTTCAACTTGGACTATCACCATCTCCCACCAATATACTCAGTGTCGCATTTTGCTTCTCAGCTGGGAAACGGGGAGGGGGGAAATGGAGTAAGTTGGTAAGATAGCCTGACTTGGATTCTACATCAAGATTCTCCGTTTCCTGAAGTATTATAGTAACCTTTTCCAGAATAAGTCACTGGCTGTGGGTAGTGCATGTCCACTTAATAACCTGTGAATGGCTGCCCCTCTCAATGTCCTCACCCGTCAGCTGAGCCACATAGCCTGGCTTTGCTTCAGACATATATCCTGTGGTGGGGGCGAGTAACCTGGAACTGACCTGCCTATCTGGGGCTAGGGTCCAGACCAGGAAGGAAAGACAGGATTAACGTTATAAAAAGTGAAAGAACAACCACTGAACGGTTAGCAGACAGCCTGGAGTTGGGCACTGGGTTGGGAAGATGGAGGCGGGGAAGAACTGGTGTGGATTTGGACAGGATAAATCCATCTTTACACAAGTCGAAGAAAGTGAAGTTGGGTTGGGACTTTTTTGTGGAGGACTAATGGAGAACGTGCCACCTTGGAGAAGGCCAAGATCATACAGTGTGGAAGTAAACACCTATTTTTGTTACAAAGAGGTTGAACAGTTCATCACAGCCTTCTAGTCTCCTGGCAACAGCGAAGAACAGACCATGCTGGGACCACTATTTTAATCAACCTAATTGCAGGTCCTTTCTCTCCTCCCCCGGCAATCAGCCTCCTAGGAGATGGAAAACCCTTTTGAGCACGTCATCTAAAGGACTTGGAGACTCCCTAGTTTGCCATGCTGCAGTTACACATTGCTCAGATCTGGGCAGCACTCTGTTTCATACTTCCTACCTGGAAACAAGGCATTTCTTTGGCAACTTTTTGGGGTTTGCTTTTTTTTCCTCCTGTTATATTAAAATTGTTATTTTCACATCACAAAAGATTTCTAGTTGAATATTACCTCCAAATACAAATACTTTACAATTCTGACCTGTTCCCTGACTACTTCTCTGCCAGGCCATGATGTTCGGAAGGCCTTTCTACCTCCTGCTCCTGTCCATTTTCTAGAAGTTCTTTCTTACCTATGCAGATATGCAAGACAAATGCTTTGTGTACATAGCGTACAATGATAAGAAACATCTACTCTGAGAAATATCACTTATATTCAGCCTTCTTTAAAAAAAAGTCTAACCTTCTTATACTTTTATCAGGGGAGTTAGTTTAATCCTCACCTTCTCAAACTCCTGGACTTCTGCAGCCGCCTGGGCTGCCTTCCCAGCGTGGACAAGGAAAAACATCAACCCTAGCGCTGAAGTGGCAAAACATGGCACAGTGGGAAGTCCTGGTGTCTGGGATGCTATCATGAACAAGCTCAGAAGTGTGTCACTACACTGATGAACTAGTGTAGTGGCTGGTGCAAAAGTGCTTCGGTTAGCGTAATTAAACTGCTGCACTTAGTGCAAAGGAGCCAGGCTGTCTTTGCCCCATGCTTTATTTCACTGTCTCTATCTATTGGCAGTAGAAAACAGAAAATGACACTCACTGGTACTTTTCTCCTCAAAACTGCACTGACAGTACTGGATGAACAAAGCCCACTGCTCTACTTCGCTGCCCTGTGGCAGGGATATAGCACTGGTCCCAATGTCAGCTGACACATCATAGGCTTCCTCTTTTTCTTTCCTCTTCTTCAGAGCACCTGAAAACAGTTAGGAAGCTGTTTCTGCTCATTTTTTTTGTCTGGTTATACTTTCCCCTCTCCTTGTTCAAAGGATTGACCTCAAATCTACCCTTATCAGACAGGCATCTGAGCTTTTGTGATGGCTCTCCCAGGGTCACTGCTGGAAAGCCTCTGCTCCCGGGCATGAAAAGAGACCTCTGTTTCCACAGCTGATGCTGCAATACCCCTTACCCGCAGGAAACTTGCCTGAGGAAAGGGTAGGACCCAGCGCTGAGAAAAGCAGTTGCTAGAGGTTGAAGGTGCTTGTGCCTGCGTGGACATCTTGCTGTGGCAAGAACACTGGGTGCCTGGGAAGCTCTCCTGCCCTTCTGCAAGTGAGCTCTGAAGTGCCAGGCAGTATTTTGAGCTCTGCTGTGAACCTCGATCGAGGCAATTTGGCAGGCACTGGGGGAAGCTAATGCAATTCTTTCTGTTTTCCCTGCTCTGGTCAAGTGCTGTAGCCCAGCAAAGGCCTGTCGGTTAGAGCCGGGAGCATCATGCAGCCCTAGCAGGGGCACCACATAAAACACCTGGCGCTGCTCAATGGCTCCTCAATTCCCATTGTGTTGTTGCTACAGGAATTGTACTTTCTTTCCTTGTTTGTATGCTTGCCCTCCCTACTCCTTTTCTTTTTAAAAAACCCACTGAGCGATTAGATTTGCAAATGAACGGGCAGGGAAGTGACAACAAATAGGAGCTAGAGCTGAGGAGCGCAGGTATAATTACTGTAATTAACTCAAGCAGCAGGGGCACAGCCGGCATTAGGAGCATCACTCAGAGATGCCGTGGGCGAGAGATGGGAGAGGAAGGATGGCCAGTCCTCTGCCCCACGGGTCTCTGTTCCCTGCCTGAGCGCGTTGACAGGAAAAGCGTAGCTGTGGCCTGCCCCTGTGGCAGAGCTGCTCGGCCGGGCTTCAGGGAGCTGCATCTCCCCAGATGAGGTGCGGCAGGAGCTTGTCCTGTCTCGTACTGAAATTACTCCTTGTTCTGCTTGGGCAGCCCCTAAGGGTCTGCCCTCACTTCCCACAAATCTCTGGGAGTGGGGGACACCCAGTGTGTGGTAGGACTAGCTCCTTGCCAGGCAGACAAAGCTCCAGCACAAGGAGGAAAGCCCTGCAGCAGCTAAGGCCTTGCAGGATGAGCTGGGGCAACGGGGCCCAGCTGACAGAAGCTCTTTAGCATCAGAATACATTACTGTTGACTTTGCTGGGTGCCGCTCTGTGACTTTTTGGTTGATCTAAGAAATGGCATTGATTATTCTCATTGCTGGCAGCCTGAAGAGAGAGCATGACCTCCTCAGTTTGAAGAGAGTTGCCACAGGTCCATATGGACACACATTTACGGCATGCGAGGAGGTGTTTCATGCACTCCTGAGCATCTTAACACCACAGATGTTTTATGATCACTTTAGAAGGAAGTGATATGTCTTTGCCCGTCCTAATGCTGTTAGTTACAGTCCTGTGGTCACTTTTCTCCTCTCGGTAGTATACATGCCCATAACCTCTGTCTGACCATCTGGGAGTGCTGCTAAGCATGGTGTTCCCAGCACATGCTCCCTTCCTATTTCCGTGGACATGCTCTGCCCTCCAGCAGATCGGTGTGGCAGCTGCCCGCACAATGGGTCCTGCAACAGCTCTAGCTCTTGGCATAAGGGCTTCTCCTCTTCTCATAGAGATGAAGGGCTGATTTCAAATACAGTTGATGCAAACATTAGTTGCCATTGGTGCTATACTTGGAGTCTGAGACTGATACTGGTTTTAGGAGTTTTTATCATCTTTTTAGACATGACTTTAGTTCATTGGGTGGGTCCATAAGATTTACTGTATGAGTTTCCACAGGAAAACATAAAAAATCTAAAAGAAAACAAGCCCCCGGAACTCTTTAGTTTTGAGACTGCACAGGCCTGTGAGCCTTGGATGTAAACACTTTTCCTAGCCAGGGCTACTGAGCAAGGAAGGCATGTGCAGGGAGCCACAGAGCTCTGCAGCTCCACAGTCACCTGTAGGAACAGTTACACAGGCTTGTTAGAAGAGGACTGTGGTTTTGGTGCTGAAAGATTAATGTCCCAAACTGTTTCTCATAGGGTTGAGAGCACCTAAATGTGTGCCTGGCATATTTAAAATACAGATTTGCTGAAGCTGGGTAGGGCCTGGTGTGTGTGTGTTTTGCTGTACTGTAGAAACTTCAAAATGCTCCCTTTTTATTGTGGAAAATACCTGATACGAATGAGGGGGAATAAAGAGTTCTGTGAGCAACTTCTGCTTAAATTTACTGCTAATGATTGAAAAAGCTATAGGAAATAGGATTGGAAGGGGCTTTGAAAAGATCATCTAGTCCATCTCTTTGCCCCAGGCATGTTCAGCTGCAGCTCCTTTGCCCTTGACAATATTTTGACTGAGCTCTGGGCAATCTTTCCAGTGCTTCCCTATTCTTAACAGATTAACCCAAATCTTCCATGCTGAAGTTGAATCTATTGCCTCTTACTCACCATGGGCATGGAAAAAAGATTTTTTTTTTTTTTTCCCTATAGCAGCTGTTCGGATATTTGAAAACTGTCCTCCCCCAGTCATCTTTTCTTTATCTAGACATCCTCTGTTCTGTCTGCTCTTGTTTGGCCATGGATCCTTAACCCTTGACTATACCCCTTCTCTGCTGGGCTGTCTCCAATTGGCCTCTGTCTCTTACTGGGACACCCAACACAGGACATAATCCTCCAGGGGAAAAACCTACATCACAGATCTGTCAGACTAACCTTAGTGTCCCAATATGATACTTGCTTGTCCTGTGGTGGTGAGACGTGGTTTTTACTGCCTTTCAGCTTGTCATATACAGTAACTTCCAGACTCCTTTTTGTAGGATTGCCACCTAGATAGCTGTTCTTTTCTGTATTTATGAAGTTGATTATTCCTGCTTAAGTCTAATTACACGAACATGTCCTGGTTGAATTTCATCTTGTGTTCTCAGATCATTTGTCCAATTTGCTGTGATTGTCTTGTATTCTATTTCTGTCCTCCAGTGTATTCAGTCCCTCCCAGCTCGATGTCATCTGCAGATTTAATAAGTATACTCTTTATTCCATTATCCAAGTCATTAATGGAAACATTGACTAGTGCTGGACCCTTCAATGAACACCTGTAGGATCCACTCAATACGTCTTTCATCTGGCAATGAAATAATGATAACTATTTTCAAGAAATGTTTTTCTAACCGAATGTTATTATCCCACAGTGGGTTCATCTAGACAACCTTTTCTTGAATATTGTGAGTCACATGTCAAAATGTCAAAAGCTTCACTGGAGTCGAGACATTGCACTCACTGCCTCCCAAGCCCTGTTGCTCTGCTGGAAAAGGAAACTAGCTCACTGTGACTAGAGCTGCTCTTGCAAATCCATATTGGTTGTTATGCTTCTCTTTTAAATTTCTAGCTTAGGTTCAGGACTCTCCAGTCGAAAGGATATGGCTCAGCACTTCAAACCAATAGCTCTCAGCAGCTTCACGTGTACTGATAAAATCCACTTCATGCTTGGAGGTAGTTACTTACTAGTAATATTAATCATCAGTAGGGAGGAACGAGGCCCAGGAAATCCTGACGATCAGTCACACATAAAGAAGGTTGAACCTAAGAACTGACCCAAGGAAACTTGTCCTGAGGCCCTGGTCCAAAAATGTAACTCAAGTGAGCCAGATGACGTGCCCTAATGCATACGGGCAGCGTGATTCTGCCGCAGCATCAGCAGCTTTCTTCAGAGATGCAGCCACCAAACAGGGCTGGTTGTGACAACCAAACCTCCTCAGGCTGAAAAGACTCACTGCTCAGCTCTTCAGCTCCCAGCCAACTGTGCTGGGAACTGGGCTGCATAACAGACATCACGTGGGGCAATGCATAAAACAAACATCCTAATTCAGGAACGAAGATCAGGCTGTGCATCCCAGAGGTGTCCTGGGCTGAGAGTTTGGGCAGGGACCTTGCTCCAGGCATGTCCTCTCTCCCTTCCTCGCTCCCTCTCTGTGCTTGCGCTGCTTCTGGCTTTGGTGACCTGTGGCTCCTTCCGCTCTGCGTTGCCTGAGGAGGCATGTGGGCACCATGTCTCTGCTCCAGGTGAGGAGTGCTAATTCTCTCCAGACTGCTGGCTCCCCAGGCTGTGCTCTGGCGCACCCTTATGTGCTGCCGAGCACCCCGGCTACGTGCTAACTCCGAGGGCAGCCTGCTTGATTGGGTTCCCCTCCGCCTTCAGCAAACACGGGCATTTAAATGCTGCATGTTCAGCAGACAACTGTCAGGGAATCGCAAATTGCAATGGTCTACCTCTCTTGTTTCTGCCATAACTGGATGGTAAAAAACAGAAATACTGATTCCCCCACCCCACCAATAAGTGCATTTAGGTATTTTTAGCAAGCAAATGTGCCAAAATGCAGAACCTACTAAATATAGAAAGTCTCAGCATTTTTTTTTTTATTTTTTTTTTTTCCTCCCTCTTCTCAATCTTATTGATGAGAACTCTGCCTCATGTACATAGGAAAGAAATGAAGCAATCAGCAGCAATATATAATTTTTTCCAATTTGGGGAAAATTTTTTTGTTCTGAGCCATTAATTCCTAGCTGTGTTCCAACATCACACAAGGCACTATTAACATGACTGAAGGGACTCTTTCTAAAGTTCTAAAGTTAAGGTTTTTAGTTTCTGAGCACTAACAAGGAAAGACTCACCTGTCACTGCGTCATGTTGTGAGAGCTGGATGGAAAATTCAGAAGAAAAGTAAGAAAAAATCCAACATAACAGTCAACATGTAGAATGCTTTCTTAGTCCCCTTTCTGCTTGTCCCTTGTCCGTTTTCATATTTGAAGCCCTGATGCTGAAGTCAAATCTTCATGTATATGTGTAGGAACAAATGGCTCAGATTGGAGCTTTTCAGGGCAATGATCCCCTAATTAGATGCTTGAAAAACTCGTAACACCCTTTTAGAAATGATTAGAAAAATAAGGGCTGAAGCAAATTAGCGATAAAATGGTGTGACTCATCAAAATGTCATCAAATTATATTAAAAAATACTGTCCTGTTGCTGCTTAAAGGGACTTTAAGCCCAATAAATATCCTTTAAGTCATGGGCACTTCTGGCACGTGTGATAGTGCCAGCAGAGTTGAGATGTGTGTTTGCTGCTACATTAGATCAGGTGACTATAGTGGATGTAGTTTTCCTGTGGCTTATGCTATTAGAAATCGAGAGTACTTGCGAAGTAGAAAACAAGTGTTTTGCTATGAAAGAGAACATCTGGCCATGGACACCAAAGACCTGCTTCCTCATGACTTAACACTTTTTTTTTTTTTCTCAGATGTTTCAGATGTTGGCCCGTTGCTTACTTGAGCCAGAGCCCTTAAGGCATGTCTGGGGACGGTATTTGAAAAGAGCGAAGGTTGTCCTTTTTGGAGCTACTTGAACGTGGAAGGAACACCTAGAGGTACTTTAGCAGAACAGGCTTTCTCAGCTCACTAGGGAAATGGGAGCTGGGTGCAGGTGTGAGCAATCAAGGCTTACTCCCCTTCTGTACTGAAAACCTCTTCTCAGATGAGCATAGGCCTAGCAGCAGAAAACTGATTAGCTGGGATACGTGGTCCCTCTCTGGCGTGCAGCACCCTGGCCACACGTGACCTCTCAGGCCATACCTCTGTCAGAGCTGCAGCAGATTCTCTGTGCAATACAAGACAGTGCAGTAAGGGCCCTGCTGCCTGGGAAGCTCTGCCCAGATCTCTGTAAAGATCCTCTGTTAGGATGCAGCCATCCTCTGGTTGTGTCTGTGTGGGCTCAGTGGTTGCAGAGCAGGGAGAGCTTCTTCAAAGATGATATTTACACTTGTTCCCAACAGGTTCAGCTTGCTGCCATCTCTGATGTACACATCAGAGAGGACATCTCTAGGGAATGGGCTCAAAGAAAAACAGAAGGAGAGCAGGTGTCAACATGGACAGAGCCTGGGGGTCCAGTTTACTCAAATCATCGTGATTTTACACAATTGCTATCTGAAAAACTACTCTTTGGAGAGTTGGAACTTTGTTGTGATGCTTATTCGTTGAAGCACTCTCCTGTTTACCTTCTCTGCTGGGTGATAACACTGTTGATTTCACATTTCACATGTTTCTTCATAGAAACATGGCTTCTCCTATCATTTTGCTTGTTTTCATGAAACTTATAAAAATATAGGACCAGATAGAGATGTAGCCATGTAAAAGATTTAGCTGAAATTTGCCCAGAAATTTAAAAGCTCTGGCGAGATGGGGAAGACAGGAGGAATGGCAGGCTGCTGCAGCTACAAGCAGCATATCTACATGACCTAGGCTTCCCTAGGAAGCAGGCTTTGCAAAGCCTTAGCACGTGTGGCAGAAAGTCCCAAGCAGGCTCTTCCTCATTCGTGCTGTTAGTTCCCAGAAGATAATTACAGCTTGCCTGCTTAGGAGACCTTGGGGATGGAGCCTCCTGCCAGCATGCTGTCAACTCTTACAGGGACTCCGGTCTTGACATACGTCTATGGTCTCCATGCACTCCTTTCCCTAGCCGGCATGTCCTCTTCCCTGAATTGCTTGCTCTTCTCTTCTACCAGCCCCTTTGTTCTTTCCCTTTCTACTCGCTCCTGGCTTGGGGAGCGGCAGAGAGGTTTAAGCCTGCAAGGTCTCACGGCTGCAGAAGTGTTGGTGGCCTCATGCGTGGTAGAGTGCCTTTTTGGCATGCAGGGCTGTGAGCAGCCTCCCTCTCCCCCTTCTCCTCCGCAGGCTTTGCGCCAGCAGGCGAGCATTTGCAAAGCAAAATTACAGAGCTCTCTGGGTAATGATCTGCCTGTTCCATACAGCAGGTGGCTGGAGGCTGAATCCACACAACTCCCTCCCAGCTCTATTCCCATGCACGTCAGGAAGAGATGGCTATTCCCCCCTTACAGCTGCTTCCAGCCAAGAGAGGCCAGGGGAGTCACCCTCTCAGCAGAAGGATGCCACAAGGGTGAATCTCTCCCTGCAGACAGCCGCAGTGGGCTCCAACAAGAAGGGTCAGATTCAAATGCCAGCCACGTGCAAGGGAAGAGAGGAGATGACATCTTCACTCTGACTCGGTACAGCATGGCTGTGCAGGAGAGCAGCACCACTTCCAGCCTCCCTGTTCTTTGGGCATCAAGGTCAGAGAGGAGGAACTGGGATGCATAAGGAAGGTCACTTCTAAAACTCCTGTCAGTGTGTCTTTGCACAGACTCGCCAAACTCTGCTAGCATTGCTGGGGAGGAGTTCAGAGGCTGTCTTGACCTTCCTACAAAGCTTCCATAGCGCTCACTTCCAATCGTAGCTGCTTCCTACACAAGTGCCATCGTGCTTTCCCTTCCCGCCCTGCGAAACCCTTCCTGTAGCAGCAGCAACCATACAGCAGCCTGTAAGATTCTCTTCCACTGTTTTGGGAAGTACAGTCATTTTATGCCAGTAGAAGGGAAGGAGTATCAGGCTCCGGGCAAAGAAGAGCACAAGAGCCCTAAGCTTGTCAGACCCACTTTCTTTTGGCTGCTGGGGATAAACTCTGTGAATTAGGAAAATGGAGCTGTTTATCTTAGGAAGGATGGATGCTCTGTACTGTTCTGGATAAGAACTCAACCTTGTTCTCGATACCCATTTATCCTCTGAGGCTCTTGACACCCTCTCCTCCCAGCAGGAATCCTTTTAGGAGCCCCTTATCCACATTTATCTTGCAAAATAAATATTTAATAAACAAAGCTAAATACTGTTAAAGGGCATTCTGAGACATTAACTTATTCCCCTAAGCAACAGAACAAACAAAACAACTTCATTAGCAGTAATATATACTGTAGTGCCCGAGTGTCTCCCTCTGGGCAGAAGAGCTGGGTTTGCTCAGGTAAGCCAGGCTCTCTGGGGGCTGGGATGGGCCAAATAATACTCACAAGGACAGAGGCTCTCATGGGGCATGAAGATAAAGCTCTTCTTGAGGGGAACTTCAGCCTGATCCCTGCAGAAAACCTGTGTGGATAGACAAGTGAGACATGAAGCTGGGACAGTGGCAGATTCATAGCCCTGCTGCAGTTTCCGAAGGCAGCTGGTGCATTGGGAGAAAAATGTGTGAATGTTGCTCTCCCAGTATGGTTGCCTCTGTGGCTCCGTATCGCTACTTATGCTTTTTGACTTCTGCATGAAAACAAAACTCAGTGAACAATAACTTCAGCGGGTAGAGGAAGACAGGGTGAACTGGGGGATGACAGAAGTGTGAATTGGAGTGAAAGAGGAAGCAAAGAGGAAAAGAGACCATGTGGAGGGGATGAGCCTAGGGGACGCAAATCTGTGAGCTACGCCCTCTTCCTGGTTTCCCTCCAGAAGTTTAGTTCTTTTTTAATGCAGTGTGAGTCCTGTAAGAAATAACATATGATAGAGCACATCTTTATATAGGATTGGTGCATGAAGTACTTTAAAATCTGTTACAATTGATAAAATGTTACACGTACTGCGATATTTTGCCTGTCTCTTGTATCTTCTCCCTGGTGATCTTTAAGGACATTGCAAGCTTTCCATTCATTAAGTGTCCCAACATCTTTGTAGGTCAGGCTTACCTGGTTTACAGATAACAAAATTTAAACTAAAAGTTCAAATGGCTACACTGAGAGAATGACCCAGCACCCCATGGCCCAGGAATGCTGGTTAACTTGAAGCCTGTCCGTGCAGTCGGTCACCTGCGCAGCAAGAGCAGTGACTTGTGCAGAGCCCAGGGAAGAGCTGAGGAAGATGAGGCTTGTAGTTCTCCCTGCTAGCAAACACGGCTCCTTTGTATTTGTGCCAGCAGCTCATGGGAGAGTTTCATTCATTGGTGTGGGGCTGACTTGAGTGCAGATCCAGCCATGTGAACGGTCCCCAGAGGGAGGTGTTAAGTTTTCAGGACAGGACCGATTTGGGCTTTGAAGTCTGCGGCTGTGCTCAGGGCAGGTCCCTCATTGCTGGGGCCGCCTGAAATGGCTCAGGCTCCTCCAGACCTTCTCCAGTCCATTTGTTCCTGTCATCTCTGCATCACTCAGCCCAGAAATGTTGCTGCCAGGGAGCAAGGTGCCTGTGTGCGCTGCCTTGTCAGTGGCAGCAAGGCAAGGAGCCCTTGGCCGGTGCTCATTTTGCTCAGAGCACTATCACTCTGTGGAGGAAAAAATCACAACACTGGTGTAGTAGTTGGTCTCCATTGACACACGATGTACTTCCAGTGAGGAGATACATCACCAGGTGTACCAGTGAAAATTTGGTACTTTCAACACAAGAGAAGGCAAAAGCTGGGGATGGGTAATTCAGTCTTGCTGGACCCCTCCCCTATTTCCATTTCTTTTTTGAGAACGGTGGCTTCTCCATCTCTCCTTGCTGCTGGACAGCCCTGTCACAGCCTATTAAGTTAGCAGCATCTCACAGCACTGTCTTGGTGCTCCCCATGCTCCCTTGTACTGGCAGACTGTGTACTGGAAAAGGACTGAGGGTACTCAGGCCAGATGACTGTCCCAAGAGACTATTCTTGTCTAGTTTGGCTGGGCTGGGCCAGTGGTGGTTTAGTGGTGACCCCTGTGGGCAATGAGTGGCTTGTTTGCAGTCCTGTTCCTGAGCACCTCAGAGATTGCTATTTAGACACCTCTCACACATCCCTTGCCTGAACTGCTCCTCTCAGTGCTAGGCTACAAGTAGAGAGCAGCAGTGTGGGGCTTGCTGCAAAAGTTGCTTCTGTGATCTGAGATCAAACAGACATCCTGACCCAGGGAGCTCCTGCTGCTGACTTGGGGCTTGGATCTTTTCTGTGTCCAAAGAGAGAAAGCAGGATTGTATTTTGATCCCAGATACAGCTGCACTGAGTCAGAATCATTGGTCTTTGGTAAACCAGAGCTGGCACAGGTCCTTAGGGCTGTCAGAGCAATGCAATTTCACCAACGTCAAATTCTCCTCAGAACTAAAGATGTTCCCACCCCTTGTGAGGACTCACTGCAGAGCCAAGTCAGTTTGGCTTGGAAGTCTAGATCCTGGCCCCCTCCTCCGAATGTTCTGCAGCATGTTCTCCCAAAAGTGGTTCTTCTCAATCCCCTGCTCATGTGCCATTGAATAAGGAATAGGACATGCTGCCGGAGTTCACACTGAGTGCCACAGGGATCTAGAATAAATACTGCCATGTAATAGATTTTTATCCACTGCCTTGCTGTAATCCCCATCTGAATCCCTTCCAAATTACAGTCAGGCGGCTGTTTGTACAAGTCAAACATTGATTCAGCTGCTCTTGAAAGGGATTGGGTGAGCGCAGGCTGGAGGGAGCACTAGCCGAGGAGCCAGAATACTGGGATTTATTTGTAACATGCTGAAGAGTTATACTCTTCTCACAGTGCCCAGCACCGGAGTATCTCCCCTTTCTTGACACAAGGAGGAGGTATCCAGACAGGTTAATTGCTTAAGCAGTGAGCCTGGCACCTCCAGGAACTCTTGTGTCCCTGCTCGGCAGGGCTGCAGAGGGCAGGGTGGTGGCTGGTGTGCAGGGGATGCAGACTGGGAGACCTCTTTGCAAGTGCTGAGTAAGCACCTGCTCCTCTGGGGTCAGAGCAAACCGCCGTTTCCTCAGCATCCTGGGCACCGTGTATGAGGCTTCACTTGCTGAGTTGTACCTGGAGTGCCAAATATTCCCTGTCAAGGCCCTTGGTTAGGCTTGCTCTTCTTCCTAGGGGTGCTGTGTGGCAGGGGTACGCCCCGATGCTCAGCATGCGGAGTCTCTCCCAGGTTTCCTTAGCCCACCTCAGACTGCCTGTGTGAAGGGGAGGAGTCCTGGCTTCCTGGGCAGTGGCGGCTAGCACTGCTCTGCTCATGTTATCTGCCTTTCTTAGCATCTGCAAGGGTTTTTCTCAGGCAGAGACAGACAGACTTTTCCACCTTTCACTGTGTTTTATTTCTACTTCGTCTCCTGCCTCCTTAATGTGCTTAATCGTGTTCTCTTTGCCCAGCATTTGCCTGTCAATGGCAGGGTCGAAGCATAGGGCTGTCATAGACATGGGAGGCTTTGGCCCTTGGGACTGAGACAGTTTCAGGCAAATCATACAGGGGTACATGTACTCTGGTACAGGCCAGCTCCTCACACCATCCTCCCAGCTGAGCATGATGGAGAACCATGGTTAACACCAGGCAGCCAAAACCAGGACTGTTTTGCTCCACCAGTGCTCACTTTTACATGACTGAGCCTCTCATAGAGTATTCTCCCATTGCCGTGCCACACTCGAGCCAGTTGCAGGTTTAGTAAGCGTATTTCTACTTCCATAGATTGGGGCAGACTGGAAAGAAATGCCATGGTGGATTACAGGTCAATGGGGCAGAGACCAGTTTCTTGACCTGTACTTTGTACAGCACTGAGCCCAGAATTTAGCCATTAGTGAGTAATTGTACAAATCCTCTTTCTTTTCTACTTGTTCCAGATGGCCATGCCTGACCCTTACAAGGGTCCTGCTGGTGCTGGATTACCTATGCAGCGTCTCCAGCAGGTTAAGAGCTCAGGGGAGGTGTTCTCCATGGTTCATACATGATTTGTGAGCACAAATTGCCCGGGGACCGTGCTGTATGATCCCAGGCACTGCAGCCTCAGGTCAGCAGCCGCTGTTGCCTGGAGTAAAGGAAAACGAACAAGGCAGAAGGCAAGCTGAAGCGAACAATGTGAATTCCCTGGATCGCTGTTGAGCATTGTTTTAGAGATGGGGGCTAGATAGCTGGGAATGATGGTCTCCTGGAGCAAGGGATATAAATTTCCCTGGCTGTTGATCGATGACAGATGAATCAGAAAGGTTCAGTCTAATTGAAGGCAGATCTGAGCAAAACCTCAAGTTCAGCCAATGCGGAATGTTGAGCTACCAGTGAAATGACTGAAGAGTTTGTGTGGGGGGTATTTAGGCTCATTTCCACACCTGCAGCAGACAAGCAGGATTATGGTTCCAGCCAGCGTGGCTACAGCTCAGGGGCTGGGGCAGTTGTGTGTAAGGGAGCAAGGGGCAAGCCGGCAGCGTTTGGCTCCTAGGTGGCTTCAACTCAGCAGATCAAGTCGAAATTTACTGAGGGAGAAGAAACAAATTAACCACCAGATCCTGGAGAATCCTGCTGCAAGTAGACCAACCACAAACTGAGGGTCATCTCAGGATGAGGAAGGAGGGAGAGGAACGGGGCTGTCCACTCTCCAGGAGAGTGAGAGCAAGAGGCTTAAGGCTCCTCAGTGCTAGAGAAAGTAACAGAGTGCCCCGGAGCTCACAGCCCTGCTTGAAAATGATGGAGGCTGACAGATCTGGGATTAATCTAAAGGTTTCAGCTCTCTGAGCACCGAGTGGAAATTTGCCTGGAAACCACAGCACAGGAGCTTAGCATGACGAAAGCACTGACTGGAAGGGGGGAGGAGGAGACATGCGTGGGTCAGATAGCCTCTGTGCATAATCAGGCCAGGCAAGCTAGAGCCCTTGTCTTCTGCTCTCCCAGCCATGTGTCTGGGTAGGGAGAGAAGGCGCTCAGTGCTAGTAAGAACATTAAGAAATAGGACACTTTTTCTTTTTTTTGTACATTAGGCAGAGTCTGTTGCAGATGCAAATTTGCATTGCTAATGAGATGTAAAGGCAAAGCTACACCCACAGTGCTCAGCGCTCCCAGTTGGACCTGGTCACGCTCTTAGAGTAGCCGGGTATTTGACTGGGTCGGGCAGCCGCCACAAATGCTACAAGCTGTGGTTTTGCCTGCGCAGGTATTTGTAGGTGCTAGGCTGCTTGTGTGAGATGGGAGGAGAGAGCGGGAGGCTGGCTAATTGCTGAAGCCAAGATGTGCTCTGCTGATGCACACTTGGACTTCAGCTTGTCTAGCTACAGAAGGGAAAGGCTACTACAGCTTTCCCATGAGGAGGCTAGGGTGCTCATTTGTTGCTCAGTCCTGAATGTGGAAGACCTTGACACTCTTTTTCATCTGACTGGGCATCTATTAAAACTGCTGCTTTAGCCCAGAGAGTTATGGGGACATACCAACCTTCATGCTACATCCAGGGTCAGTCTGCAAGGAAGGATGTTATATGCATGTGCATATGCCCCTCTTAGCCTTCCAACACCAAGAGCCTTCAGCTGAAGTCTTTTCTCAGTGGAGGAAAATCACAAATTCTCATACATCCCGCACTACACGAGTCTCTGAGTATTAGCACAGCTGTCACACTTAGCCACGTCTGCGCGTTCATGCCTTCATATCCGATTCCACTACAACAGCGCCGTCACCCCTGTTGCTCACATCAAAGGACTGAATGCATCACAGTGCAAAGTCTCAACTCCTTTCAGTTAGCTTGCTCTATAAATCATACCCCACAATGAGCAGGCATGTGCGAGATATACGTGTGTATGGATCTGCTAAGTGCTGTGAATGGGATTGCTGATCTGATGATTTTAAAGTCACTGGACTACATCATCTGCAGTAGATATAAACTGGTGCAGCACAGTGGTGTTGCCAGTTTATGGTAGGTGAAGATCTGGCTTATCATTTTAGCCTATAATAGAGACTTGTTTGTGTTCCTGAAAAGCAGAGGTAGTTTGAGTGTGCAATCAAATCAGCATTCTTACCCAGGCTTCTACATGGTATGATTGTAATTTCAAGGTTATAATTGATAGAATCGTAGAATGGTGGGGATTGGAAGGGACCTCTGGAGATCGAGTCCAACCGCTTCTGCTAGAGCAGGATCACCCTGGGCAGGCCACAAAGAAATGCATCCAGATGGGTTTTGAAAGTCTCTAGAGAAGGAGACTCCACAACCTCTCTGGGCAGCCTGTTCCAGGCTCCATCACCCTCACAGGAAAAAAGTTTTTCCTCATGTTGAGGTGGAACTTCCTGTGTTCCAGTTTGTGACCATTGCCCCTTGTCCTATCCCAGGGCACCACTGAAAAGAGACTGGCCCCTTCTACTTGACCCCCACCCTTCAGAGATTTGTAAACGTTACTAAGTTCCCCTCTCAGTCCTTTCTTCTCCAGACTAAACAACCCCAGGTCTCCCAGCCTTTCCTCTTAAGAGAGATGTTCCAGTCCCTTCACCATCTTCATAGCCCTCTGTTGGACTCTCTCTAGTATTTCCCTGTCCCTCTTGAACTGGGGAGACCAGAACAGGACACAATACTCCAGACATGGTCTCACTAGAGCAGAGGGGGAGAAGAACATCCCTGGACCCGCTGGGCACAGTCTTCTTAATGTACCTCAGGATGCCATTGGCCTTCTTGGCCACAAGGGCACATTGCTGGCTCATGGATAACTTATTGTCCACCAGCACTCCTAGATCCTTCTCTGCAGAGCTGCTTTCCAGTAGATCAGCCCCTAACCTGTACTGGTACAGGTGGTTGTTCCTCCCCAGGTGTAGGACACTACACTTGACCTTGTTGAACATCATGAGGTTCACCTTTGCCCAGCTCTCCAGTCTGTCCGGGTCTCGCTGAATGGCAGCAAAGCCTTCTGGAGTATCAGCCACTCCTCCCAGTTTCATATTGTCGCTACATCCCTTCATCCAGGTCATTGATGAAGATGTTGAATAAGACTGGACCCAGTCCTGACTCCTGGGGAACATCACTAGCTACAGATCTCTAGCTGGACTCTGTGCCACTGATCACCATCCTCTGAGCTCTATTGTTTAGCCAGTTCTCAATCCACCTCACGGTCCCCTCTTGGAACCCACACTTTCTGAGCTAACCCACGAGCATGTTATGGGAGACAGTGTCAAATCTGTTATTAAATTCTTAAATAATGTAGCATTGGAAAGTTAGTTTAAGGTCATGGTGTGATTTTTATTTCTTTGATTTGATATTGTCAATTGAAATCAGCATGGTGATATGTGCCAGTGCACAGACTGGATATGTAGCATAGATGAATGAACACAGGCATGGTTTCGGACCAACCAGCCAAATCTGAACACATGTCCTCCTCTAAGAAAGGAGTTTAGGAAAAGTAATTTTCAGCACCATGT
This sequence comes from Baryphthengus martii, assembly GCA_013396935.1. Lineage (NCBI taxonomy): Eukaryota > Metazoa > Chordata > Aves > Coraciiformes > Momotidae > Baryphthengus > Baryphthengus martii. The sequence goes on from VWZK01002972.1 coordinate 209,842, forward strand.
TCCACACCCCCAGTTATTATCAAAGGCATTATATAGTCTCTCCCTGCTTGTATTTAAGATAAAACTCAAAGGCTGAATCGCAATACTGTTGTTGCTAATTCAGAGTAAGTGGGCGACACTGCAGCTGGTGTCTGTTTGCCCATCTGATACATGAAGAGTAATTGATGTGGATTTTTTTCCTCTAAACGCAATGTGATATTGAGTATGAGGTCATTGCCAAATCTCCATGAAGAACTATGCTTGGTTCTGCTAAAAGACCTATGCAGCTTGGTCGTCCTATTAATGGGTGAAGCATTCGGCCTCCTCCAGCCTGGGTAGTACTTCTGCTATGGGCATCTCCCTCTGTTTTTAGCTTCAGAAGCTATAACGACTTGTAGCAAATGGAGTAAGTGCTCCAGTTCTGACTCCCGTACTAGATGAATTTTGAATAAACGTATGCTAACATTCATTCTAGGTTTATTTTATGACCTTCTTTTTGTTATTCCCAAGTAGATTTATCCTCCTATAACACCTTATCTTTTCTTCAGAAGGTCTGCCAAGATTTGGAGATGATTATCTTATTATTCTGCTATCATATGTTTATTATGTATAATGTACAGTTAGTTAATGGTAATATTAATTGCTATCACAAACATCTTGTAGCATGGGTATACCAACTGAGCTTTGCAGCTATTTCCAGCTTTTTTTTTTTCTTAAAAGTTATAAATCAGCTCCTCAGTGCCATTATAATTGATTATTCCTTTCCGAAGTCTGTTCTAAACTGTTAATCTCATTTTGGTGCTGAGGTGCGGGGAGAAGCCCTTTTCACAATCAAATTGACAGCAAGTCTGCTGCCTTGAGATGTTAGGAGACAAAGCACCACATAAGCACTACATACTGTTGGGAACATCAGAGAAGTACATGTGCAGCAGCGCTGCAGTTTGTGTTTATTTTCCCTCGGTGCTGTCCGCATTAAAGCACTTCGTTTACAAGTGATGACAAAGTTGTTCTCTGCTGCAAGCTGAGCCTGAAGGCAGGAGGCCAATGTGTGATTGAAAAGATGGAGTTTCTCAGAGCAATCCGTTGCCTTTGCTTTCTCACAGCATACAGTTTTGAGGAGGCAATTCATTGGTTTGATGTTTAAGTACTGGAGACAGAGTCGTAGATGCTGGGAAGAATTCAGGGGTGGGAGGGAGGTAAATAGGCTTGGAAGAATAAAAAACAAACTTGAATCTTTGATTAAAACATGAAGTGACATGTCTGCCTCCTTCCCCTCCTTGCTGCGGTCTGTGCCAGACTTGGGTGAAGCTTGGGGAAGTTGAGGAATTCACAAATCTTTTTTTAGCAAGTGTCTTTGCATATTTACACTCTTTCCACATATGAGGATATATTGTGCCAATCCCTAGGGTGATGTGACGTGACAAGTGGAGACAAAAGATCTCTAAACTTCATGCAAGAGACCATGTGAATTTCTGTCTGTCTTTCCAAATGTGTGTGGAGTGAGCTGTACAGCAGATAGGCTCTCCAGAAGGGGAACGGCAGAGCTCAGCTTTGGCTGGGTCCTGTTTACTTCTGTGCTTGCTACATGTTAGATTCGAAAAAAGCTAGGCTGCCAAGACCTGAGTTGTGGTGCTTTGCTTCTTCAGCTGCTGTTTCAGTGCTGGCCTTCCTTGCTTAGCACCTTCTGTGTCTCCCACCATGACAGGTTAGAGCCCAATGCTGCTTCCCTGCTCTCTGTCAAGCCTGATGCTTCATGGCAGGATTCTGATGCTGCTTCTTCCAGGTAGAGCTGCAAACACCAGCGATCTGTTGGATTTTTCCCATCCAGTCCCTGCCAGGGAGACAAGGGCAGCACTTAGAGTGAACATTGGCTTTTGCGATACATGAAGCTCTGAAAAGTTGGGATGGCACTCATGAGAAAAGCAGTAATGTGCATCACAAGCAAAAAGGGCTGTCACCTCAGGCCCTTGGCTGGCTGGAAGTTTGCTTGCTGAAATGAGGTCATTGTTGAATTTTGGAGACATGGTTTTTCCACAAAGATTTGAGAGCTATTATAGTGCTCTAGCCTCAGAGTTTTGGCATAGTGTATCTAATGCCATGATTTTGCATCGTCAGTGTGGCAGAAATTAATTTATGACATTGTAATGGAGTTAAAAACAGAGAGGAAAGTGAGTGCAACCTAGCCTGGTGTACCCAACGTTAGAAAGCAGTCTTCAATTCCTTGCAAGGCCCTGCTTTCAGTGGAAGCTCCCCTGGGCTTACACCTATCTCTAAGGTAAACTCTGGAAAATATTCAACTGAGGCACTGACAATAACAGCAGTTTACAGAGAGCTCCAGAAGGGATTTCCACTTGTGGAAATGCCCTGATGTCTGCAGTCAAAAATCTGATGGCTCAAAGTGCTGACAAAACCAGGCTAAGTTTGAACCCCAAATCTAACACTGTACTCTGAAGAAGTTTGAATTTAGCTTCATTTCGGCTCCAGGAGATCTAATCTGCAGGATGCCTTTGAGACCACACCGTGGCCCAAATCACTCCTTGCCACAGGAGGACACTGACCAAAGAAGTGATTTTCACACTCTTGCTTGTACCTTGGTGCCCTGTTCTGCCACCACCATCCCTCCTGTCTGGGCATCACTGGCATGAGCCTGTAGCAGAGAATGTAGTTGATTGAGTGGAGATTAGGAAAAAAAATACTCCGTCCCTGACTATGTAAGTGCATGAGAGCACCCAGCTGTCACCAGGTGTTCAGACAATAAATCACCTGCATTTACTCACTGGATGAGTCTGTAAAGCTGGAAGGGCAATAGCAGGCTCTGGCAGTGATGGAGAGTGACCCACAAATACAGATGCAATGGGAGTGCCATGTCAAAGGTTCTCCCTGAGCTGTAGTAACATTCAAGCCAACATGTGGAAAGGTGCTAACTGCAGAGGAGAAGCTACCAGAAATGTGGCTGGCACAGCTGCTGTCACTGATGTAGGGGATTTCTGGAGTTTGACATGTTTGACAGATCAGAGCTTGTATCTGTGTTTGGGAAGCTCAGCAGCGGTGCAGAGTGCAGGAACTTGATGATCTTAAAGGTCTCTTTCAACCTAAATCATTCCATGATTCTATGAACTACTGCTTGCAAGCCTGCCTTCTCAACAGCCTCTGAAATTGAAGCCAATGAGCCAAGCATCATATGAATAAAGACAACATCTAACACTTCTCATCTTCATAACAGTTCAGAAATATTACCCAAATAAATCTCCCTCCATTGTTGGACTCTATGCTTGCCTCTGCTGTCAAATGGAGATTTTTCTCTCTGTGCATGCCTTGGTTTCCCTGTTTGTCTGGGGGCAAGAATAAGACATTGTCTATTAGTATGAAGGACTTTGACAGCCCTGTTTTAAACATTTTCTGTTACTGTTACTTATTGAGAGTCTTCTGATTATAGGCAGGGATGAAAATTGAGAGGATAAAGATGACAATAAATGAGAAAAAATAAAACTCAGCCAACATTTTCACTTAACTATCTCATGAAACCTACTGCACAAGGAAAAGCAGTCTTTTCTAGAGGGCACTCACTTTTCCTTGAGTAGACTTTCTTTCCAATATGTTGTAATACAGCCATATCCAGGATGAAATCAAGTCCTCCTTTGGCTGATGGCTCATCTCAGGCCTTTCTAGACAAATCTGTTGTCATATGTATTAATTTGGATAGTAAAATCAGCCAGTATGAGCTTTTTGTGTTTATTAGAACTTGACCATTTAGAGTATTTCTGTTTAACAGACGAGAACTTTCCATTTACTTGGTGGGGAAACTGAGGTACAAAGTGGAGAAATGAGGTCCCCAACATTACCCACCAAGTCCCTATCACTACTTTGATCAGTCCTGTGGATTCTTCACCTTCCAAGTCATCAAAAAATTACTCCTTATTTTATACTCCAGGCCAGTTTTATGTTAGTGACATTCAGCTATTTAGCTGAATGTCAAAGGTTTGAACAAGAATTTAGCAGAATACTGAAAGGTGTCAGCTTCCTATCGGGATAATGGAAATATTTGCAGTCACAGTATATTAAAAATATGCGTTGGCTAGCTGTTGTTTGGTGTTAAAATTTCCTGATAGGCAACTTGTTAAATAGTTATCCTTTACTCGATGACTGAAGTTTCCTCTGAAGCATCTGGTACTGAAAATCATGGAAGGTGTGAATTAGGTGAACAAATGGACTGATTAGATAGGAAAATTCCTGTGTTTTCTTTAGTGCAGAGGTGCTGTCTATAAAATGGACCACTCCAACATAAAATGTGTTGTTATGAATTTGGTCACTCTATGACTTTGAAGCTTACAGTCTCATGTTGAAGGTGAGAGTGCTGGTTTCTGGTCCATTTCACACCGTTCTGTGCTGTCCTGAGCCAGGGTTGCAGCCTTGCAATGGTGTAAGTAAGTATGGTTGCTCATACCTTGGGGCAGGAAGAAAGATTATAGAGCCTTCCAAGTCTCCCTTCTAAACCTCTTTTCTGTGATTGCAATGTACATGCACCTTGGAGGAATAACTAACCTGCAGCTCCACAGCATATTCTCTACCAACTCTTCCCTCGGCACCTCCTTTCCAGATGCAAAGCTTTCATCCATTCTCTCCCCTTGTCTGCAGCTCTCTTCATAAGTGGCTGTAAAACCACTGACCGCTGTTTAACCCTTTGTTGTCCCCTGCCGCATGCTGAAGCACCCTGCAGCTAGAAGGAAGAGGCTCCAGAAGCAGTGTCAGCTTTTTTCCTGCCGCTGAGCTGTGCTCCAGCCCCACTTCCCCAGTTGCTGCCAGCGAGGTAGCAATTATGCTCCCATCGATCCCTCCTCACCAGGAATTGCCCTGTGCACACCAGTACACTGTCACAATCCATAGACCAGCCCTCGTACAGGGATGGCAAGGAGGGCAACGAGGTAATTTGCTCACTGGACAGGTTATAATGAAATAATATTGTGTCAGGAGGTGAAGTGGCAGAGCAAAAGGCACTGAAGATTTCCCTCTGTGGCCACAAGGAAGGCTAGGGCTGGATGAGATTTAAAGTCAGGCTCGATAGCTGCTGCTTAGATCCTGCTGAAGACAGAGTGTAACTGAAAGAATGTGAGGAAATGATAGTTTAGGAAAAAAAAAAGTGATGTGAGCCTTTAAACCCAGGAGGAAATATAACAGCTTTAATTTTTGACTTCTAGCTGATAGATACTACATACATAGAGGGTTCAAAACTCAGGGCTTCCAACAAGCAAGCTCAATCAATTAGCTTCTTAGTAAAAGACAAATATTGCATTCAAAAAAAGGAGGCACTCGCCTTGAGAGTCACCACTGTCATCGTGTGTTAGAGGTATATTACAAATGAGGCAATTGTCCTGGTTTTGCTTGGACAAGATCCTAGGCCCACCATGTCTGCAGGCCAGTGGCAGTTTGGAGTCAGCCAGGGCAGCTGACCTGAGCCACCTACAGGTGTATCCCATCCCACAAACATCACGCTCAGTACAAAGAGGGGAGTTTGCAAAGGATGGAGTTTCCTGCTTGGGCTGTTGCTGATCCTGTCTCATCCTACTTGCCAAGGGCTGCCTTCCTGTTTGTTGTGATCACCGTATGTTCGCTGGGCTAAGTACAAATTTGTTTACTTTATACTGGCATTGATATTAGTTTGGCTGTTTTATTAAATCCATTTTCATTTCAACCTGTGAGTGTCTTTTAGCACTCTCCCTTCTCAAGTGAGGAGGGGTCCTCGGGTGATAGAGCAACTGCTACAATTTAGCCCTGGATATGTGCTAAACATAGACAGCAATCAAAGGTACCAACTAGATTTTCTACCAATTTTTGACAGACAAGGCAAAGGGACTTTCAAGTCTTTCCTGAAATGTTTTTATCTTGTTTTGAGTAGCCCCTTGATGTTGTGTCTCAAATGAAATGAGTGCGTAGCTTTATGCCTGTTACTCCCTGATGCAAAACTCATGTTTGATATGTGATAGTAATCTCTCCCACGTAAAATATGTTCTAGTCTTCAGCTTTGAGTGTAAGCAGAGGGCACTGGGGGGTTTGATAGCTCAAGGATCTTGGTGCACTTACTACCCATCTGCACCCACTGCCCTCTTCCCAACATGTATAAATTACTTAGAAATAGATACAATCTCTATCATAAACCTAAGTTTCTATGTTAATATATTTATATAGAATTAAAACAGAGGTTAGTGTAAGCATGGAAACCACAGATAACAAAGTCTTCAGTCACAGGTGGGCTTGCTGGAAAAGAAGGTTTAGGTGTTAGATCTGGAAACCTGCCTGAAGACTGCTGCTGTTCCCAGCTACACCTTGCACACCCTTTGCCACTTTGGGCACATTATTTAGGCCAGAGTTTCCAAAAGCACCCAGTTGTTTGGAGCGCCTTCTCAGTGACAGCCCAAGTGTAGAGCACCTGCAGATGCCCCTCGATCAGCAGGACCTAGCAATGCTCTGCACACCTGCTCATCAAGTCAGCTTGCCGTTAGGCATCTTACAGTTATAAGGGAGGCTTTCTGCTTTCAGCACCTCTCAGTCTGTGAAATGGAGGCAACACTGAAGGACTGAACTGCTTACTGGAAAGCCTCCAGGCCAGAACAGCCTGTATACAATACAGGGTGTCAGGAAAATCCTGGGTGATTGAGTACTCCAAGGGAAATCTGGGTCTTAGGTGCCATCAGTCTTCTGACTCCAGCTCTGTAGTTGAGCCCTTGAGTTTTGCTGCAGCCTTCAGCTGCATGGTTTCTCTGAGACAATGCTTTTCAGGTCCAACACAACCTGGATGGACCTCAGTGATGCTGTTGAGAAAGTCTCTGGGTATTGGAAAGCAGTCTGTGGCCAGTTTAAACACAGGCTTCCCACAAGGATCCTGGAATGCCTTCTGTTGGCTCTATGGCTTCCAGATCAATAGTGCTGCAGTCACCCTGTGCAAAAGCCACACAGGGCTGCTTGCCCCTTTGTGAATAAGTGGGGGCAGCATGTTTGACCTGGGCCCAGCAATGCAAGGAGCAATGCCCTGGCAAGCAGAGAGTGCCTGGCTTCCCCTGGCTCTGCGGAGGGAGAGAGAGAAGCACGATCCACCCTCTCCATGCTGTACAGCTCCCATCTCTGCCAGTCTAATGGTGCTTATTTGTTACCAGAGAAAGGAAAACCCAGCCATGTGCAAGCGTGACATCTGCTTGGCAGGCTGCCTCTGCCTGGCGTTTGCCAGCTTGCATCATGACACTGTTTGCCGGCCCCCACGCCGCTCGCCGTGGTGCTTTGCAGCTGGGCTGGCCGAAGAGCAGTAAGGGTCAGGGGTGCGGGTGCCTCCTGCCAGCAGGCTCGGAGCTGCTGCATCCAAGCCTAAAGCAAAGCCTCTGGGTGGCTGCACAGGGGTGTGCGCAGGGACTGGTGAGCTGACACCAGTGGGGTCCCCTAGGGAACAACTCCTCCTTGTCCATAGGGGTTAGGAAGAGTTGGGCAAAGTGGGCTGGTAGCTGACGGGCATCTGGTTGCATTTCCGAGGGTGCGATGAGAATTTGGATGACGCCTTTCTCTGTGGGGTAGCTCCTACCTGAAAATGCATTTAACAAGGCATTTGAAGATTTCTTAATTGCTGTCCGTCTTTACAGTGGAAACGAATCTGACTCAGATCCCTAAATGCCAACACTTTGGGTATGGATTTAGCTCTGTGTGTGATGCTAATTATCTCCACCTCTCCAAAATACTGTGGTTACATTAAGCTATAGCATAGCCCTGCTTGGGGCAAGAGGCAAAAGGAATGGGCTCCAATGCAAGGTGGGAAAGCTCTGTCCCAGCTATGGGGCAGCAGCAGCCTCCCAGATGCAGGGCGTTGGTGGGGAGCACATCTCCCCTGCTTAAACTGAAGGTCTCCTGTCTTTTATCTGTATCTGTGTAGTGAGGAGGGATTTCCACTAGAGAGAGACATGAGTACAGACAGAAAACCTGTTTGCTATTTGTATCACACAGTCCACCTGGCCAACATGGTGCAAAAGGGAATGGCTGCAGCTAATCATGACATGAGCTTTTTCCCTATGCTAAATTCTTTAGTTATCTTTTCTGACAGATACTTGTCTTCAAGACTTTGGGGTTTTGACACAGGAATTTTTCTTTTTTCATTCTTGCTTTAAGAACCCCACCATTTTATTGTCTTCAGTTTTTTCAGTAGAGACCAAAATATTTTCAAATAATGGAGAGTCATACCAAAAAAAAAAATAATAATCAAGAAACTTGCCAAAAATATTTTTATTAGAAATATATTTCTAGACAAAAATTTCAGTTGGTTGTTGTTTCTCTGACAGGGAAGTGGATATTACCCAGGAAAAAATAGTAATTCTCCTGAGCCTTTTTGTCTCTCCAGACAAAAACCCGATTCAGTGACCTCTGAAATATGAACATCTGTGGGAGGACCATGGAGACTATTGAACCCAACACATTTTAAGGGCAGATGTAAAGAATAACTTTATTAGTTGAAAAACCAAGGGAAATAGAAATGTGGCCAAGGGCAGTGGTGTTAATATTTCTATATTTGTCTGTCATGCCTTAATCCTTCCAGGCAGCCAGGGCTGTGCTTTGCACACCAGAGGGAGCTGGTCCTCTCAGCCGTTTCTTACCAGAAGACCTGCACAGCCAGCAGAACCAGACCTTCTTAGTGTGGAGTTGGAGCCAGCCCATTTGGAGGTAAGAGCACTATTGAGTGAGATGCCTTTAGCACATGATGTATTGCTATAGGTGTATAGTGTAGGTTTTCCTTTGGGGTCACCTGCAGCTCTGAGTGCAGAGGGTGTGCAGCACCTAACACTGCTTTGCCTGGGATTCCTGGTGAGCGTACCACTCAGGGTGGCAGGGTGGTGAGTCACGCAGTTTCTTCTATTTTTGGGTCCTGTTTTTGAATGCTTTTCCCTGTGGTATATGGGTGGTTGAAGAAAACACACACACGCACGCTTCACATACTGCAAATAGAAAGTCTGCATTTAAAGGCCTCCTGTTGCTTTCTTCCTGACTCTGCCACGCTTCAATCTGCTAGTCTTAATAAACTTGCTCTCCTTGGGTGTTGCTCACCAGGAACAGAGGTCCCATGGGGGACAAACGGTCCCAGAGCTGGGAACATTCACGGGCTTTTCATGAGAGATGAGATTCCATCCTTTACCTCACAGGCCCATCCCAAAGTCACAGTGAGAGCATTCTTCTCTGATATATTTCTAATCCCAAGAAAAATTGCTCATTGCTGCCATCAGGTGTGAGTAGGTAGGTCATAGCCCATGCTGAAGCAGGGGGTTGCAATATCCAGGCAATGTTTTCCTTATTGTTGGACATAGAAGAAATCTGATTGAAGAGGGAAAATGAGCAAAACACATAGACTCAAAGACCATGAAATAAAGGCCTTTTTCTTTGGTACCTCCCAAATGGCTTCTTGCCCTCAAATACGCCTTCTGCACTACCCAGGGCAAGAACATCACAGATCTCCACCATAATTGGAGATTGGGGTGAAAATCCATGGTTTTAAGAGTCTTTTGTGAGTGGATCTGGACAAGTCTCTTCAATACTCACTCTTACGTTACACTCCCAGCTTTGCTCTATTTTATTGTCTTGGGAACAGAGGTGCAAGATTTAACTCATCCCTTTATCATCATCAATCATTCCTGGAAAGGAATCACTGCCTCGGAGATTGTTTCTTGGATGCCTTCCATAAAATATCTGATATCCTAGAATCATAGAATGGCTTAGGTTGGAAGGGACCTTAGAGATCATCTAATCCAACCTCCCTGCCATAGGCAGGGACATCACTCAACCAAACCAGGTTGCTCAAGGCCTCATTCAGCCTGGCCTTGAACACCTCCAGGGAGGGGGCATCCACAGCTTCTCTGGGCAATCTATTCCAGAGTCTTACCACCCTCCTACCGAAGAACTTCTTCCTAAGATCCAGTCTAAACCTATTCTCCTTCAGCTTAAAACAATTTTGCCTTGTCCTGTCACTGGACACTTGTGAAAAGTCCCTCTCCAGCCTTCCTGTAGGTTCCCTTCAGGTACTGGAAGGCAGTAATAAGGTTTCCTCAGAGTCTTCTCTTCTCCAGGCTGAACAATCCCAGCTCCCTCAGCGTATCCTCATAGCAGAGGTGCTCCAGCCCCTGGATCATCTTTGCGGCCCTCCTGCTTCTCAAGCCTATCCAGGTCCCTCTGGATGGCATCCCTTCCCTCAAGCGAGTCCACCGCACCACACAGCTTAGTGTAGTTGGCAAACTTGCTGAGGGTGCACTTGATGCCATTGTCCATATCTCAAAGAGATGTCTTTCCCTTTTCTGTTCATCTGTCCTGGAGATGTTATGATCAAGGTAACTGCTGGATTCATTTCTGCAGGGGCAGAAAATCCTGGCTGCATCCTGGTCAAGGCTACCCCCCCTTCTCTATGCTAGTTCCCCGCAGTTTTTTTTTCTGAGACATATGGCCTAGACCCAGCAGGGTTGTTAAGATCCCAGTTCCTATTTTTTCTTAATTTTTCCTTTGAAAACTAGCCCTTGACTAATGTGGTTTTCTCAAAAAACAGTCCTTGGTTATACCAAGTTTTTGTTGCCTCCAGCCTGAAGCGCAGCCTGCCCAGGGGGAGAATAATACCACACATGAGGGACTAACTGTTGAGAGGTAATATCACTGGGAATTTTTACCTCAGAATCATGTTTTATTGTAGATCGCTTTCTCCCTTTGTAATACACCTCTGGGCCTCCTAATAAACCCCTCTCTCCACTTGTTTATGGACTCTCATTCTGTTTCAGAAATCTAGTAAATGCAGAAGCCTTTAGACAGAAAATGTAGACTAAAAGCTCCTCTAAACCAAAGTTTCTTTCCCCTTCTTTGTAAGCCAAATGCACATTAAATGAAACTTATATGCTTCTTGAAGCTGCCTGTGTTATTATTGGAACTGATGCACATTCACTCCAACCAATCTATTTTTATTTGAACCACTTACGCTGGATGAAACCAAGCATAATAACTACAGTCAATATAGATATATTTGTTTTTATTTAAACTCTTAAGTGTGCTAAAAGCAATAAATGCTTTTCCTTCTGAAAACCAATATATACTTATAACAGGCAGAAAATGTATGTATCAGTCAAAGCAGAAGTGACCGGTGGCCCAGGAGGACGCTCCTGACAACCCACTGCACTGTCACCTCCGCAGGTGGCTGCAGAGGCCCGCGGGGGAAGGAGGGGAGCTGGTCTTCGCGGGCTGCCAGCGCCGGGCAGCAACCCCGCGGCTCGGCGGGAAGGGAGAGGGCGGAGTGGCCGCCGCTAAGGGCTCAGCAGACCGGCCTGC
>VWZK01002972.1:221203-246195 GCA_013396935.1 Baryphthengus martii
CGGCTTCGGCTCGGCCGCCCAGATGGCCCTTCGTCAGGTCGCGGCGGAGCTGCAGGGCCCCTCGCCACCCCGTACCGGTTCCAGCCCGTGGCAGCCCGCCCTGCTGGGGGAAGCTGGGCCCTCCGCCCTGAGCCAGCCGCGGGCTCTGTGGCACCTCCGTGAGAGCCCCTTGAGAAAGGGCGGTAGATGTCACGCCCGGGAAACAAGGAGGCCAGAGCAGGAGAGGAGACGAAAGAAGAGACAAAGGCCACGCGGGATCAGGCGGGGAGAAGAGAGCAGCAGCCGAAGAGGCGGCCTGGGCTGGGAGGTGCGGCTCTGAAGGGGCTGCTCTTGTTGCAAGGACCCCGTTTTCCTGCATTGTCCCCGGGCTCAGAGGCAGCTCTTGTCAGGGGGACAGAATATCATGTACGGGGAGGGGATTGGGGAGAAGAAAGTGGGGAAGACAGGTTTGGCAGATGCAAGGAGTGTTTTTGCTGTGTGCCCGTTTAAGTGCCAGAATCAATAATTAGAACTTTGCTAATTGACAGCAAATTAAATTGGTTGAAAATCCCCCCATAATCAGTAAACCGTTTTGGCGCAGGATACCAAAACGCCTCTATCACTGCATAGAAATTAACTGCTTTCTAGATGGATTTTACCTTCAGACGTGGAAAATGGGCAGTTAATGGTCATCTTCCTTCAGCTCTGATGGGATCTGCTCTTTTGCTTTTGTTCATCAGGCAGCTTGTCACTTCTCATCATCAAGACGTTAATATGTAAGAAAAGAGAACTTCACGAATGATCAAAATGGCTGATCAAGGTTGGAGGAACTACTCAAGGTAAAATCCGAGGTGGTCTGTGTCTGTCCTGGTTGCTTTTGAAAGTCAAGGTCATGTCTTCTAGTCTGACCACACACCTCATCGCTTAGCATTTGTGCAAAGTACAAGCAACTGCTTTTCATTTCCTTCCTTTACAGCCGTATAATATGTCAAAGCTGGGAAATACTGTGTTCTGATGAATAGCCATGGCTAGGTCTGTGTTCTGCAGCTCCTCCTAGAGCTCACGACCACCACCTGTGTTTTCTTACACTCACATGTGTCTTTTCTGTTAGAGTAGTCCCCTCTTGTAGCAGCTTTGTTATGCTTACCCTTCTACAAAGAAGATTCAAAATCCCCAGTTAGTTTTTCTGTTCCCATACCCCTAGGCAGCATCAGCGCTCCTTACCAGGCCTTCGTTAAACACACTGAGTTGTGAATGGCACCTTTCCAGTTGTGTGGCCTTTGTTGGGCTTTTGTTGTTGCAGCAAGAAAGCTTTGGGGGCATTTCAGATGGCCAACAGCTGCAGTGTGCCTGTATCCTGAATGCCACATGTTTTTGTTTTGTTATGTCACTTCTCTATCACCCTACCTGCTTTCCTTACATCCGGTGGCCCACTCCAGGCGAGTGTCTATGGATGGGTCACACCAGTTGCTCTATGGCATCAAGTGATGCAGCAATGGTTTTCATTCAGTGCAGTTTCTAGCTTTTTAGCATGTACCAGTCTTTCAGAAGCAGATGTGCATATTCAGCTGCTGGAAGAAAGAGAGCAAGTTCAGTGTTGCTGAGTGAGCCTGCAGAAAGCATTCATGAGCTATGTACTGTAAGCACTAAATTTACACTTTGTCTGCTTTACCCGCAGGACTGTCACTCCCAGTGGTTTGGGTTCCTGGAATGTGTGGCCACTGCTACATTCTGGCCTACAGAAAGTTGTTTGTTAGCTTTAAAAAGTAAAAGAGAGTCAGATGCATGCTAGACATCTTGGTGCATAATTAGCGTTCTGTAGTAATCAAAGACCCAGAGAGCATCAGGGTTAATGTAGCTTTGGTTTGGATGAAGTCTTTTATTTGGAGAGAACGTTTTGATAGAAGTACCTATGCTGGCCTTGTACTTAATCTTTGACTCTGTGTATACCTGTTAAGTAGTGCAAATGTGCTTCCTTGTAGTAGGCTGGTTTATTCTCTGTGATTAACCACCTCCTTCTGTGTAGTTTGAGGCAAAATTGTTTTCTGCTAGGGCTGATAGAATCATATGTGGCACTGGGAGTGTGGAATATACCATTAGCCCTAGCAGGCATCTGGTATCTGACTTACCATCACAATGCTGAGAAAACCAGTGGCACTGTTCTATTCCCTTTCCCCAAAAAGCCGAATTTCAGGTTTGTCACTCACCTTAGCACTGAGTCAGACTACATGTTTAACCTAGTAGCTCTGGTGAGTGTTTCCATCCTTACTATGTCCCCACAAGAAATATGGGTGGCATGTGCCAAGGCAAGCCTTGGTCCAGCTTTTATTGTAGACTCCATCAAAAAGAACAAGTAGTTCAGGCATCAGCTGATTGAGTGGTGTCTCATCCCCTTTCCAGCGTATCAAAGCCCTCACAAAGGGTAGTGCGCTGTGGTAACCTCCTTGACTGCATTAGCAAAGATCAAGGGCTTAACAGACTTTGCTACTCATTCTGGAGGGTTTCCATTGCCATGAAGAAAATTAGATAGTCTTTCCCACGTTGCTTTTTGGCTACAGAGAAGGTTTCAAGTAGCAGAGGTCATCTTGGTCCTGGAATCAAAATGCCTCCACTGCCTCTGCTATTTGCTGTCAGTCTGTGTGGGAGTCTTTGAGGGCAGTTCTCTGCTCTCCAGGGTGTAGGGCACAGAGCCACCAAAAGCACTGGCCTGTGGCTAAGCTGGCTTGGTCTGGGGCAGAGGAGAGCTCTGTGGAGAGCATGGCTTTAGTTCAGCAGCAGGCAGGCACTGCAGCTCAGCTCATAAGCCCTCCTGACCAGCTGGACATATCAACCTGTGCTCAGTTCCAGCATAGATACTGAGTCTTCTGACTGTGCAAGGTGCTGTGGTGTAGGGATGCCTTAGTCTCTCTCTGCCTCAAGTGTCTCAGCTTTACAATGAGCTAAGTAAATGGTGTAATAGGGATGGATAATACGGCAGTAACAACAACCAACGGGGGGGCTGAATTTGTGTCTGGAAAACCTGCTTTAAGAATTGAAAGATAGAGGGGAATTATTGCTATTATTGGTACTGCAGTAACATCTCCAAGGTCTCATTGTGGGACCCGAGTGCTGCTGTGCTAAACTCTCTATGTCCACATAAGGGAAAGATGGTCCCCGCCCCAAACTCCTTTCAAAGGAACAACATAACAGTTCCCAGCCTGTGGCTATTAATTAGAAGATGAGGAAGAGGACAAAGTAAAAGCAAGATGATAAAATTTGGCATAATAATCTGCAGCGGTGACGCACCCGCTCCCTTGCCATTGCTGTGTGTTTAAATCCTACAGTGGTTCATAATACAGTGGAGTAACAAGCTCTTACAGACCAGATATTCTCCCCTTCTGCCTTTCCTGCAAGGAGACAGTTATGCCCAGCATGCCACTGGACCTGTGCTGAACCCCCCGAAAACCGGGAGTCGCTCAGACCGGTAGTGGTGGCACACTGAGCTGGCTGATCCAGGAGCATCTACTCAAGGAAACTTCCGACGCCAGTACCTCCCAGTTAGTCTATTTAGCATTGTGTTTGCATGTTTGCTGAGGTAAAGCCCTTTTTCATAAAGGGCTTTATGAAAAAGAGGGTTTCTCCGTAATGAATGGAAACAAACAAGATAAAAAGGCAGAGATAAGCGAAGAGACAGGTTTTCAATCCTAACCTGCATTTAAACTGAGTGGCTGTCAATACTAATAACATAAAAGCAGCAGTGAAGTGTGGCTGACACATGCCAGGTAGAGAATGCTCAGAGACATCTGAAAATCCCATCAGAAATTGCAAGGACCAACGTAATCAGTGTGGCTGGAATTGTCTTAGTTCATTGGTTTCTCTTGTTTTGATAAGCTGGCAGGGATCCTCTGCACGTAGCTTGTGCAGGCACAACTTTGTCCTTTCCCAGTCCTCTTACCCCTTCTTGGCATTCTGGAAATGGCGGTGGGGACGTTGGTAGTGGCAAGGTGTTCCCTCTTGTGGTTCTAAGCACAGGGCACTTTCTCAGTGTTTTCAGGACTTGTTAAAATCACAGCCCCTACATGTCAGTCGTGCATGGTCGAAGAGTTCGATCTTGATCTGACTCCACATGATGCGATGCAGGTCAGGGGACAGAGGCACTACCAGAGCAGTGTGGGGGCCCGTGGCTGGGTGGGCTGGCGGAGATGTGTGCTGGGAGAGAAGAGCTGGTGTGGGGGGGCACAGCAGAGAGGCAAGTGGTGCTCCTGGGCAAAACCAAAGGTGGTTGAAGTGACTGTGGGTTGGCAGTGCCTTTGTAGGACTGTGCCCAAATGTAGGTACAGCACAGTGAGGAGTGGAAGACAACAGGTAGAGGGGCAGACCTGAGGAATTAGTCACAAAGGAAATGCAAGAGCCCAAATGACAGTTCAGTATATCCGTAAGTTTACGTTTAAACACGTACAAAATTGCAATAAATGGATGAAGGACCACGCTCTCACATCTGTGTAAATGCATCTGGTGGAACTGAGGGAGGGCTACAGTGCACTCAGCTACGTTTTTTGAATGGGACTTTGGCAATGGAGGGAGAGCCTCTGCTGGAATACTTGGTAGGGTTTTAAGTAGTGGTGGTGGGAGTACCTTGTGAGCTCAGCGTGCAGAGCAGCCTGCTTTCACTGTCAATCAGGGAGCTAGCCCTATGCAGGGAGGCTCAGCACTACAAAATACAAACTCTAAGGAGACATAATTTGATTTAAAGAATTTAATCCACAGAACTATGGGGCCAGTGTGATTTGTAAACTACAAACACTACAGGGGAAGTCTACTGACAGTGACTAAAATAAATGCCAAGCTGGGAACGAATCATAGACCCAGCTGTCACAGAGCAGTGGTTCCTGGCTGAGCACAATACAGAGCACCCAAGTGAATGGGCACTGCTAACCCAGAGACACCTGACCAGTTCTGGAGAACATCTGCTGTTTCCAGTCAGGTTTACTAGGTCAGTGTCAGTGTTGGCACTGCTGACACCACTTCCAGAGCTGGCAAAGAAAAGAGGAGGCAGCGCTGCAACACCAAGCCAAGTAGAGAAGGAAAGTGGATGAATAGCACAGGTTGGAGGGGAAGGGCGAAGACGGCTGTGAAAAACTGAAGTAGAATAAAAGGACTGAGAAGGTCAACCAAACAGATTGCAGAGCATTGCTTGATTTCTAACTGAAGCTCAGCTGCAGAAATGTTGTTCTTGAGGAAACAAGGGGTGCTGCTCTAGCCTGAATTCACAGGCAAGAAAGACTGGTGAGAGTAGGGGGCAAAACCAGATTTGCTATAAAGTGCCTGGGTGGAGCTAAAGACAAGCTCTAGGTGAGCAAGGCCAGAAAGAGGCTGGAATAAGAAAAAGGAAGGAAAATGAGGTGCTGGCAAGAGACTACAGACCATATTTCCAGGTAATTTCTAGGCCTGCATCATCCTTGCATTATGTATCAAGTGAACATGCTGAATGGCCAAAGCTGGAATAACTCAGTGGCCTTGTGCTAGTGGGCTTGTTTCCATTTCAAATAATAGTGATAATATTTCCCTCCTCCTGATGCCCTTTATTCTCAAGTGTTTAGAGTTGGTATTTCTGCTATAACTAGGTCAGGGAACCTAAGTAGGTCATGGTGACTCTCTAAATGTGGCAGATCTACAAGCAAAGCTGGGGAGAGAAGACCTGACTTGTGTGTAAATAAAAGGTGTTAAGCTGGGCCTAGTGGGAGGGACAATCCCAGAGTGAAGTAAGTAGAGTCTGAGAAACACCCACATGGGAACTGAGGGGGGAAAACCAGGATGTGGAGCAGGGAACAGAGGCTGAAGGAGCAAGAGGATTGGTGAATGGAGTACAGCTGAGGGGAGGAGGAGGACAGAGAATGGAATTACAGCTGTAGGTGTGCGGAGAGCAGAGAAGGGTGTTAGGGCTAAAGGGTTAGAAAGAGGGGTTAAGGCTGGGGAGAGAGAGACCAAAGAGATGTGTGGGTGGGAGCAACTGAGAAGGACTTGTGAGGAGGGCAGAAAGTGGCAAAAGGTGGGGAAAAGACTGAGATGAAGTGCATCTAAGAGAGAAAGTGTTATGGGGGAAACAGGGATGATGTTTAACCAGAATGAAGAAAGTGGGAGGTCAAGGAGAGAGGAAGGTGGTATTCATGTAGCATGAAGCTGCCAATCTCGGCAAGGCCGTGGAAGCCGTCATTGTGTGCCTTCCATCCTCTCTGGGAAGGGTGAGCATGTTGAAGGCAAAATTAAGAAAAGGGGGCTGTGACTGTGCTTGTACCTCCTTTTGCAGAGGCGTTGCTCATTTTGGTTTCAAAGCTCTGACTCCCATCTAGAGCTTGGTGGTCTTCCATTGGAGTCATCAAAATCTGTTTCACTTGAAAGCAAGGAATAGTGAAGCTACGGCAACAGGAAGAGCTGTTTACACCAAAGGGAGAAACCCCCAGGATTTTAAAGTTAAGAATTTTCATGTGCCTGATTTTGTGTCTTTGGCACACAATACTTTACACATTTCGGGTTGGCAGGTTGAAAATGCTGCACGCTCCCCATGCTGCTCCATGGGACCCTTCAAACTAACTCTCCATGGAAATGTGGAGACTTCATTTTCCCCTCTGCAGCGTTTCCCTCCTTTCATCACAGCACGAGTGTTTTCTTGGGTGCAAGATCAGTGCATCCCTGCGGGCTGCATCTGCTCTGTGGCGACATTCTGCATCCTTTTCGGAGCTTGGGAACAGTTCTGAGCTGGGCAGGACACTGCACTGTGTATCTGGTGGTCTCTCGAGCGGCCTAGGTGTGTGTTCAGCCTGGCTCCCACAGCTCCTCTCTCTCCGTGTTTACGCTCTCCGCATAGGGTATGCCTGCGGTGGCTCAGGGGACAGTTCGAGCAGCAGCCTGCAGGGAGGGATGTCCCATTCCGTTGTCGGTCATGGGTGTGAGATCCGCTGGGGTACTGTCCGCAGTGGGTCAACTAGAGCTCTCATTTGTGGCTTGTGCACAGAGATCTACCCGCTTGAGCCCTTACCAACATTCCTTACTCCCATAGTTGCCCTACCAATACTGAAAGTGTTTCAGGTTTTTTTTTTGTGGAGGTTATCAGTCCTGACCTAGCTGCCGATCAAATCTTAGTGGCTTTAACTGTTTCTGTTTGTTTTGGGTAGCTGTTACATGGAGTCCTACAGAAATTTGCCTCTTGAGGCTAAGCACAATAGATTTGGAGGAGAAGGAAGAAGGACACAAAGGAAATATTGAAGGAGGGGGCATGTTCCCTAATGATACCAGCCTGTTGAGCCTTTCTTCTCTCTCTCATTAGCAGAGATGTTGCCGTGGAGGGAATATGCAGCTTTGATTCTCCCAGAAAAATACAGTGATTGCTTTTTGGGCCATCGGCAGTTCTTGTCTGTAAGATCTAGAAAGTTATCTGTGGATAAGCAGAGTAAACAGATACAAGTGGAGTCAGTGTGCAGTGGTTACACAGAACTGTCAGGGAGACAGTGCTGTACTGCTGAGATATTAATAAGAATGTCTGAGTGTATCCTCATGAAGCAGCATATACACCCTTCAAGAACAGGGCAAGAAAAGTTCTAGGGATGTTGGCTTTGGTTTTGTTCTTTTTAACCCAAATCTCTGTGAGAATGCAGGAGCAAGACAGGGCAGCAGCAGGTACTCTTCCCTGGCAGTAAAGTAGTTTTGTCTACAGACGCTCTGTGATATTCACACAAGAATAGAGGGCGAAGTCACATTCTTATACAGAACAGGTGGATGTCTCATCTGGGGATGCTCTTTAGGATGAATTAAGCCTTTGAGGTCATCCGAACTTGATTGTACTTCTAAAGCTGTAATTTGATGACTCCCTCTAGTGACTGGGTTAAGAGTATTAAGCAACAGTTTAAAAGAGATCCAGGAACATAAAACATTTTGTCAGTTATTTCAGAGCAATAAATGCACTGTTTCAGGTCAGGAAAATTTTCCTCAATACTTTAATTTACTAGGAAAATTGAACTACAGTTGTTAAAATCCCTTTAGGCTGTAACTTATAGACATTTGATATTTTTCTTTACTCCAGATACTTCTCCTGACCATGAATGCTTATGTTTCTTTAACAAAACAAATACTCACTTATGTTGATGGTGATGTCTGAAACAAAAACATTATAGTTAGAGTTTTTACCAAATAATTTGTCTGATGAAATACCGTGAAATTATGTGGAAACTGGGATGTAAGATGAAAAGCTGAGCGGTCCAGGTGAAGCTGGGAATTAATGGCACAGCTTTGTGAATTGAGTTTTTTTGGAGTACAAACACAGATTTTGTGAAATCAGTAGAAATTTGCCAGAGCTGTGATGACAGCATTTAATTTATTCCTGTTACCCCAACTATTACTATTATTGTCAGAGTTAAGCTTTACCCATCTGCTTTCTTCTGCGCACGCATTAAGAACAAGGGTTGCTTTGGGACTTGACGGCAGAGGTCAGGTAGCAGCAGAGCAGTGTAGCTATGCGCATTAGACACAAGGAAGATATGCTGCTGAGATAAGGCAGGCAACTGGGACTAGCCATGGGCAGGGCCACTAAAATCCATCATAGTACTGATACCTCTCAAAAAGCAGCACCAACAATCAAGGGATTACAGAATGCTGTTGTGCTTCGCCTGGTTGTTCTCAGATCAGAGATGGAGCTGGGACCCAGCTGGTTCAGGTCTCCCTCTGGATGATTTTCTTCCTTCCTCTTCCCAGCTCTCCACTGTATCTTTTATCTGCTCCCTTCTTGGTGCCTTCAAAAACACCTCTCTCCTACCCTGTGCCGCTTTTATAGCAGCTCAGCACTGTGCTACTGCCCGGCCATCTTCCTCACACCCTGTTGCTTTTCTAAGGAGAACTTGTGGGTTACAGTGCCGCTGCATTTCCCCTCCCATTCTGTGGAGGCAGTGGGAATGTGTGTTGTGTCGCTCCTAACTTCAAAAAGCACAAGAAGGAGGACCCATGTAACTACCAGCTGAAATCACGTTTCCTTTTGAAAGCCTTAAAGTAGGGAGAGATAAGAAGGAAACCTGTTACATGCATGGAAGGGGATAAATCTGATGATATGGATCCGTGGGAATCATCTAGTTGGACTAGATGGTCTTCGGAGGTCCCTTCCAACCCCTACCATTCTGTGAATCTGTGAATCTGCAAATGAAAGAAGAGAAGGAAGATTAAAAGAGGATGCTTAGCAGGAGTTTGCATAGCGAGCAAGATGACAAGAAGGTGCAGATACATAGTAATTGAACTGTAACTCTGACACAATCTGTAGCACTACTAAAATCTTTAATCTTTTAACAAGCTTTATATTGAACTGAAAAGATAACTCCATGGCTGTATTTTGTGACTTCTGCACATTAGATACGGTGTTGACGTGAGATCTTCCCCTGCACTAGTAGTATATTGAATAGAAGAAGCCTACCACGGCATCTTTGCCTTATACAAGATGTTGAAAAGACATTTCATATCTCTTCAGGTAGATTTTGTGTTGCTTTCCCATTTCCTTGATCTCTGATATTTACCTGATTCTTTGAAATTTATCCAATTCTTCCTACAGATAAACCGCATACGAGAAGTTCAGTTCATCTCCCATAACACACACGTTCCTACTACAGAGTGCCTCACCATATGCTGGGAGTCTGATCTCGGCTGTGCCAGCATGGCAGGAAGATTTTGTGTTCCAGGCCTTGGCCTGCAACTCTGGAGATCTGCATTTAATTTTCAGCTCTGCCACGTACTTCCCAAGTGACCTTGTGCAAGTCATTTATTCTCTCAGCATTTAATTATCACCCTTTTGCAGATGAGAAGTTGACACTTCTCTGCCTTCCAGAGAGTAATGTGAGGATAAATTCATCAACCTTCATGTTCTGCTGTGAACAATGGGAGTTTGTCCTGGTTTGAGTGAGAACAGAACTAATTCTGTTCAGTGATTTTACTTTTTAGCTCAGTTCCTTTAACTAACTGCACTTTCTGAAGTCAGCAGCATGTTTTCCTAGGCAGTGGCTGCTTCCAGCAGTGGTAACACTCCATGTTTAGAGTTAGTACCAAGGATTGGTGTGCAGGCTAAGGTAACTGCTAGATCTTGTGTACCATGTTGGGGGGCGCAGAAAGTAAAAGGCCGCACCTGGAGGGAGGAGTGGCCAGGACAGGTGACCCTAAACTGACCAACGGGGGGTTCCATCCCATAGATGCCACATTTGGCTGCTGGAGACCCTTGCTCGGGGTCCTTGCTTGGATTCTCACTTTCATTGTTTCATCAATGGCCAGCATCCAAGGAGGACTCTCTCTGTTCTGCCTTTGATCCTGATCTGAGTGTTCCTGAATCCAGTACTGGAATCCAGCTCCTGAACTCGATTCCTGTCTGCGACTTTTCTGGTGCCTGCTCCACAGCATCAGTGGTGACAGTGACATAATTGCCGTCAGGAGAGGTTGGGTTCGATACTGGTTTTGTATGTATTTTTATATATTCCATTTTATTATTATTATTTCCATTTTCATTAAAGCTGTTCTAGTTTCCTTTCCTGATTGATAAGTCTCTCTGCCTTATTCCCTTTCTCTTCCTCTTCAGAGAAGGAAGGAGGTTAACTGAGAGCATCTGTTATAGGTCTAGAAGGTGGCCCTGACCCTAAACCATGACAGAGTTCACTGAAGCAAAGCAAAGTCCAGCAAGGGAGATAAGGCAACACAGAGAAACAAAGCGAGGATGAAGCCCATTTTAGCTTGTCAGAGAGCTCTCCTGTACAAACAGAATGTACGATGTCTTGCAGGATTTTACATCAGTCCTCTGAGTGTGCAGTGCTTTGACTTTATTATCCTGTCCTTTCGTGTAGTACAGTGACAAAACTGGGAGGCTGCGGGTGGGATCATGAGGTTCCTTGCTCTTTTTTAGTAAGTAGTCATCAGATGGCTCATTCGCTTTTGTCACTTCTTTGCGTAGCTCCTGCCTTTTCATTTCTGTAGCTAATCTGAGTCAAGCATGGAAAATGGTCATTTACCGGGATTACAGAATATGGGTTGTGTTGCAAATAGGAAAAAACCCAAAAGTGCAAAGCAGAAAAAAAGCTCTCTTGGAGAGAGAATGTTCCATGTTGGTCTGTATTGTCATTGTGCTTTATTGTTGTAGAACAGCTGAGCATTTCTACTCTTGCTGCCAAATGACTTCAGCTGTGTGGGACACCTCCAGCATTCCCTAGGGAGATGGCTTTCATTTTCGTAGGTGACAATGGTGGGTCTGGATCACAGGAACAGGCATCTTGACCTGGGGGTGAAGTTGTGAAAAATTAGATGCAATTCAGAGAAATAGGACGTACTGCTGAGGTGTTGGAGTCGTCTGCCTATGTGTCTCCTGAATCACTGAGGTTAGTCGCTAGTAGTATCTGTCTTCAGTCGGTAAGTGCACACCATGGACACGTAACAGCTCAGATAGTGCCACCCTTGACTGGTTTCAGTTGGAGACTTCAAAAAGTCACAGAGGACTAGCTGCCCTTTCTTCCTTTGTAGCTATTCCTGCAAGTAAGAAATTTAAACAAGTTGTTTGGTCTTTACAGTTGTTGCTCTGCTATGTTCAGAAGGGTGAATTTCAAGTGCCTTTTTCATCTTGCTCCTTCAAGAGCAGGTGAGCATCGTTCTGTGTAGCTAGTGCTTGAGGTCAAGTTTGAATTCATTTGGGATACCAAATTGCATGTGGCAGTTGGCTTCTTTTCAGGTGTAGATGAAGGCAAGTGCTGGCCCATAGTATAGCAAAATACTATCAGACGGCTCTGGTCTAACTTTTGGTTCACTACACACAGCTTTTATTAAAACTGAATGGGGCTGCAGGTTTCCAGCGCTTTGCAATGTCACATTACAAGACAGACCTCTCTTAATGGAGGTTACTAACTATATGGACGGAAAACATTTATAAGAACTAGACTTCATTATTTTTATTATTATCTCAGTTACTGAAAATCACCTTTCCCACTTGCTGCTTACTATTAGATTTTTTTTAAAAAAAAAAAAAAAAAGGAAAAGCCTTGGTAATTGATTTAACTTGATAATGAAATTCTCTTGCTTTGCAGCTTCCAGGAAATACAGGTAGTCTGTTTGGACGTGTGTATTTTGGGATCTTTTGGAAGCCTTCTGCTTGTCAGTCTCAATATTTTCTGAGATGATGTTGTATCTTGGCTAGCAGAGTCTAGGACATCAAGTGAAAAAGGGAATAGAGACTTTGGGGCCCAGATTTTTGAATATTCAAGTGACTAACTGTAATCTATTTCAGTTTGAATAAGATACCTATATACCTGCATAACCTTAAAATTTGAGATCTAGTTGGGGGAAGAAAGGTCTTTTTTTGGCTTTTGTTTTTGCTTTTTTTTTTTTTTTCTCTCTTCCCGCCCCGTGGCATTTTCAGTTCTCACAGATTAAGGATTCTCTATTCCTGGATTCCTGATCTAAGCAGATCCCAATCACCAATTGCCTTCCCAGAATTTCTAAGGTTAGGATGGATTCTAGTAAAAATCAAGCAGCCTGTGAGAAGTAGCTGCTGTATTTACTTTGTCTTCATCCTGGCTTCTCTGGAGTAATATTGGAGGGGTATAAAACATGTTTCCCGTTAGAAGAAAATGTGCAGTAAAGAAGGAAGCCTGAGTAAATAAACAATAAAGAGATGTATAAAAGTGTCTATGAGAGGCAATTCATGGCTCTTTTAGTATCACACGGAGATTTTTGTGTTGGGTTTCTATAGGCCCTTGCTGTAGTTCAGGGAATGACTGTGATTCCAAACTTTACCTTTAAACCCCACGCCAAAAATTAACACCCAGCGTGATCTCAGCCTATTCAGGGCCTCTTGTTAAATAAGAGAGCTTGAAGAGATAGGTGTGCTGTGGGTGTTAGAAGTTTAGTGTACTCGTGGTATTGCTGTCACTGGGAAAGGGTATTTGTAAAATACACTGTGGGTTCGGTGTGGTATTGCTGCTAATAGCGAAACAGCCCCAGCAGAATGCCTTTAGAACTCCTGCGAGGTATGAAAACGCAACAAGACCTTTCATCAAAAGACTTCAGAGTGAGGGGTGAACAAAACCTTCCTCTTCCTGCAGTGCGAGTCAGGTCCTATGGGTGGGTACAGCTGATGCTTAGGCACGTGTAACAAAACTTGGCAACAGGAAGTGCGGGGAAGTCACATGCTTTGCAGAAACTTCAAGGGCACACTCGGGAGACAGAATGTAATTACTCAATTTGGATTTTAGCCATGACACTGAGTTAACCCTCAGAGCAAGTATGATCTTATTTCTCTCTCTTCCCCATCCCAAGAGTTCCTAAGATTAGAGGTGGGCACTGAGGACCATGTATTTAAT
This sequence comes from Baryphthengus martii, assembly GCA_013396935.1. Taxonomy (NCBI): domain Eukaryota; kingdom Metazoa; phylum Chordata; class Aves; order Coraciiformes; family Momotidae; genus Baryphthengus; species Baryphthengus martii. Next base: position 234,523 of record VWZK01002972.1, read on the forward strand.
TTTCTTGATAAGCTTTTTCTGTGACCTGCATTCTTGTAATACCTGGGTCTTAAAAACATGAATGAATTTAGGCTAACATCACCTCTGTGAGGCTGGGAAGTACTTGCCCAGCTACCTTTCCGTGCCTAGAAGCGGTCTCTGAAAGAAATACAAGATTGGGAAGGTTTGGTTTGTTTTGTGCACCAGGGATTACCGTTTTAGTTGCTGTCCTTTTCCACGACAAAATGACATAAATATCCAGGTTAGGAAACAGTTGGTAATTTAATGATACTCAAAAGGCTTAGTGGGAAACAGGGCATTTCCCCTCGCTGCTGTCCTTGCTCATGGTGAGTGCAGAGATCAGGCAGTACAAGGGGCCAATCACTATATATTTCATGAACAACATATCAAGTTTGTTGTTGTATAGGGTATTGTATGTTAGGCAGCTGGCCTGTCCCCTCTTCCCCCTGCCTGACAGAAGGGTTCCCTAATCAGGTAGGTTTTCCTGTTATGTGAGCTCTACCTGTGGAGTGCACATGGGAAGCCTATGCTTCCTTTCACCCAGGTGCTGCTTTTTATGTGAAAGGTGAGATGCATTTTCTGCCCATTTTTCAGACTGTTTCCTGCAGAACAGCTGTACGGCTTCTCTGAGCCTGCTGCTGGCCGAAGCCCCTGTGGTTACAGAAATAACTAGATGGATGGTGACCCAGAATGAAAAGACAAGACAGCTAAGATGGGGACACAGAGATTCCTCTCTGTTCCCTGTCTCAAAGTAATTTTTTTTTTCTTTTTCAGTCCAGAGCACACCTTCCTCTTGCCTTTCCCTGTCATAGGAATGGACAATGAGTGAGGCTTTAAGTAAGGTCATGCTTCTGGGTGCATAAAGCTGCCTTCCAAGTGCTCCAACAGTAGACTTCTGTACCCAGAAAGATTTAGTCCCATGCAGGCATGGAGCAGACTGTGATTTAAGTGGAATGGAAGGTGCCCATACTGTGAAGTCTGGCCAGATCACAGACCAGTTAGGACCTGAGCGCCCTCTCTCATCAGGCAGCGATGGGACCGGTGAGTGAGGGCCGGCTGGGATATGCTACTGAGCGACCGAATCTGGCCTCTTGGTAGCTCAGGTTTGCCCGTTGAAATAATCCAACGACACACTGCGGAGCCATTTGCAGTGTCTCTGCGATGCAGCCCAGGCAGCACACGGCGTGGGGCAACTTCCAGTTCCAGACCGGCTACCGGTGAAGGCCTGCCCGGGAGGGCGCGGGCGGACTTCAGCACCACGGAGAGCGGCGCCGCCGCCCGCCGGGCAACCCGCGCCTTACTTTTGAAGCCGCTTGATGCTTTTATAAACTCTGTGTGTGCCAAGTGTTCGCCAAACACTCACCTGGCTGAAGAGAATTGGAAAAAAAAAACCCCAGTTCTTTACAGGAGCACTCGGAAAAGAAGGCGAGTTTAACACCCGGTACTTGGGCAGCATTTTTCGGACAAGGGTCTCCAGGCACTTTATGAATATTGATGAAAGCAGCTGCAAAGCAAATCATCCCTTTGTGATCTAGTAGGTTTCATTATCCTTTTCTAGTTGGGGGAACTGAGGCAGATAAGGATTTTTGCCTCTGTCTGTTTAGCCAGCCGGTATTGGGCCTGGGAAATAAAGACCGTGACCCTCATGTTCTCACAAATTACATGGCTATATAGGTCCTATAGCTCTGCCCATTTTGGTTTTAAGAGATTTATTTCCTTCTCTATTCTACCGTTCTCTTAACTGATCTAGGTTGGCAAAGGATTTTCCAGCTAGCCTCATTACAGCAGTTCTCACCTACTGCCCTTCTGTATCCTGAGGATCTCTGCTGTTTTCAAAAAGATAAGAGAGTCGCGAGCCTTATTTCAAATGCACGTCAGTATTTGTGTGGTGCTGAGTTTATTATTCTTATTCTTGAAAACATTAATTTGCAGCAACAACTTGCCCTCTTAACGCTTAGAACTATATAAATATGTGTGCTATTTTACACTCAATTGTCAGGCATGTGCCATGCTGTTTTGTTGTTCTCCTGGACAGGTGGAGACAGAGCAGTTAGGCACTGACGGCTTCTGTCTGGTGAGCTGGCTCTTGATTGACTGATTAGCTTCTTTGTATGGCAGGCACTTCTCTTTGCTCCATCATTAAAGATGCATCATAACCCCTTGAAAGAGCCTTTTTTTTTTTTTTTTTTTCTGAGACAGAGGGAGAGAAAAAGAGTAGTTTTGAGTGTTTTATAGTAGGGAAACTCTTGTTAATGTGTGAGGTCTTTAGCGATGGAGTGTAGCCAGGTTTCTGGCTCCAAAACTGCCAAAGAGCCCACAACACGTAAAACTGTTGCATGTGTCTGTAAGTAACTTCTTTCAAAAAGAAAACTAAACAAATTGACACTGACAATAGTTACTCTCCTAAATACAATAACATGTAACAATAGTTACATCTCCTAAAAAGGTTTTTCCTGTCTAGTGTTCCATTACTTTTTGTTTGTAGAACCTATCTTTAGTATTAAATAGTTAACCTTGGTAAAATACATGGGAGGGGGTTGGAGAGGTGCTCTTCATATTACAGTTTGATAAGATGAGGTATGGAGGAGACTGGCTTATAGACATGGTTGCAGGTGTCTGGACTGTCAAGTTTTGGCTCTCATTTCAGCTTGACAACAAACCATGCTTGCTTTCCAGAGGTGGAAGACAAGACTCAGAAGATGACCCCAATTCCTTGTCAGTGCTGCTATCTGATGTAGCTTCTCTCCATTTTGCTGTAGATAATGCTTTGAAAGACCCTTATCTAATACGTTGTGAAGTGAAGTGGTACTGGTGTGTATAAGTGTGAACTTAAATTGATATGCTCGTATAACTGCTTGTTTTCTTTATCACACAACTTTTCATAGATCAGTTTGCATCACTTTAGAAGGAGATTAAGCTAAGGAAAGCAAAAAAGCAGCTCCTATTCTGCAACAAGCACCTACACAGGGAATTACAATACTTGCTTGTTTAACAAGATTTTTGAAGTTTTACTGATAAGCCTGGCAGAACTCTGTTCAGACAAAACATAAACTAATTTACTTGTGATGCAGCACTTTCTGCATCATCTTTGCAGATACTGTGATGAACTCAGAGATGATTTAGCAGCTTCTGTGCTGGTGATCAGTAGTACCACAGGTAGATTGAGCTATAGTCCGAGGATTGTGCCTGATGAACAGGGACAAGATAATTAATGTCTTCTATCTGCAGGTCAGTATCTTAACAGTCACCTGTGTTTTGGAGCCGGATGGGGGAAGGATGGAGTGTTCTGCTGTTATGAATTTGCCCATGCATGGGATGATCATAAGCATGCTTTCTATGATCGCTGTGACTCCATGCGCAGAGTTGAGCACAGTAGGTTCCAGACACTACAGTTCAGCTGTGACTGATGCTTTGCTGTGTCCTGGTTGCAGTAGTTCCCTTGACTTAACTCCTGGGGCCCCTCGCCGAGCCAGTGACAGGCTAGGCAGAACTTTGTTCGTTAGAACGTGCTGGAAACCACCTCTTTTATTAGGATAGAAATATGAAGCTGCAGACCCAGTGAGTCTTCTGTCTTTCTGCCCTTCAGTTGAAGGATCAGTTCCTATAGGAGGATTCTGATCTGTTTTTACAGGAGGCCAATGCTGAGGCACCACCTCATCATTTAGCCAGGTACACCTGTTGTTTTATTGCAGTTCACATCCTGATATTAGACCTGAAGGGTAGAAAGTTTCAGTGCCTGCAATGCTAAGTATAGGCATCCTAACAGCATTTTGTCTAGTATGAATCTGCTCGTTACAGAAATTTACTGGTCATTCTATATTAAGCCTGCATAAGGATTCACATACCCTTCTGCATGATGGGAATCAGGTCTATGCAGGCATTTAGTCATCAACATAGGGAGTTTTCTTGGGCTCTGTATGTAGTCTGGATCTACAAGATCTGTAGTCTCCAAAGTTGCCTTTTAAAATTGTAAAGAGAGCTAGACATTGCATAGATCCATCCTGGGATGTTGCATGATGGCTGGCTTAGTAGAATTGTGGAGAGCTGAGAGAAAGCCATAATTCAACAGAGCTTAACATTGGCTTCTTTTAATTACAAGCCACGTTGATTGGCTTCTAAGAATGCTTTATTAAGTCATGTTCAGTCAGGAGAATATTAATGGTAATGGACTGTTATGGAGCTGTATTTGTGGTGGTGTAAGAGGTGTCCCGTCGGATGGCTGTGAAGGCTACTCTATTTTGGGGATATAAAATTGCAGTGCAAGGAGGGATGGATGGCAACTTGCTGTGAAATAATCTAGTTCATCTCCATTTCTTTCTAGTATTGCTGTTTGAATGGGCAGTGGCATGGCAGCCTTGTCTAAAGGCAGCAGCCCAACTTTTGCTTATCCATGTTCAGTGCGGAGTTTCGGCTCTGTTAGGAATCGTTTGCATGCAGCAGGTCTTGTTCTCTCTGAGTTGCATTGGTGCAGTGCCAGTCAGCTTGGGGAGGAAAGGCAAACCTGCTAAATGAAGCTTTTGCTTGTTTACTGTGTATTTTTATCTCCCCTTCAATCTTTTTTCTTTTTTTTTTTGTTATAAATTTAAATATTTGATGTCAGTTCATTTATTTTTATGACAAATTATTTCTTTCGTTCCAGAAACAGAAAGCAATAGAGATGCCAGCATCACAGGGGCATCTGTTCTCTACTTTTAATTAGTCCTTTTCCCCTACTCGCTTCCAGCCCATATAAAGAGATGCATGCCTTTTTCTTTTTCTTTTTTTTAACTACCTGTGTCATCCATTACAATGTACTTATCTGGGTGTTATGCCAAATACAGACCATCTAGAGGTCCTAAGTGCTGCTACAGGATAAATAAAATCCTTTGCCTGCGTTGGTTCCCCAGGGTCAAAGTTTGTGTTGTGAGCTGTGTCCTCAGGAAAGTTTGTTGCTTTTTCCTTAAAGTGCCAAATGCCATCATGCAGATTAATCATGAATCTGTTCTTATGGTTGCTATATTACATCCCCAGCCCTTTGTTTTCTGCCATATAATTCTATGTCCCCTCCCCTCGCACTTTTTTTTTTCTTAGCAAGAAGACCCAATGTTGTACCACCTTTCACCCTGAGTGGCTTCACACAGGGGCATGTCTCAAAGGTTTCAAAGGGATCTAGGAGTACTCAGCACATTCCAGGATTGACCGAGTAATTTACTCTGGATGCGATGGATTGTGTCTATCCCAGGTGCCTTTATGCTTACTGCTATAAGTTCAGGGATGACTTGGTTGGTAGAATGGAGGAAGGAATCTACTGGGACCTGTAGCCAGTAGTCAGCATCAGTTTGTGATAGGAGCCTTACGGTGATTTCAAGGAAAGGCACAATGACAAACCTACAGCAGGAAAATGAAGCACGAAAGTTAGCCCATTAAACCAGAACAAGGTATCACGAGTTTAATTTGAACAGGGAAATATATAGAAGTAATGACCCTCACTTCATGCCAGTGGTGAAATTTGTGAGGCTCTGAAACGGCATCAGAAGGGGAAGATGGTGAGTCTTGTATTGCATAGAGTTTAGGTGAGAGAGCAATGGCACCAACAAATAGATCATGGGGAATAATCCTGTTCTGATTGCAAGGGAATGGATGAGTTACCACTTCAGCTGATCTTTCTCACCTGCAACTCTCATGTGGATATGACACTTTGAAGTCCTGAGAATATCCATCGATATCCACTGAAGTCTGTGATCACGTAAAGGTGTGGATCATTCTGCAGTTAGTGGTACTGCTTCTGTAGGTTTGAACCATCCCCCTCTGTTCTCTGTCTCAGACACAGCTCACTTTTCTGCATGTTTCAGCACTTCACATGTTTTGCTTGCCTCACTCTCTGCTTCACAGCTGCTGCATTAAATCCATCCTCAGACACTTAAAAGATGCTATGGAAATGTATTGCTCGCCTTCAGCAATAGCGGCGGTTGGCCGGTTGCGTTGTTCCCCTAGCCCGTCAGCCCCAGCACTGTGGTGCTTGTGTTTGCTGGACTGTTCCTTCTGAGTATACGGAGGTGAACACATGTTCCGTATTAATCTTCATTTCAATGAAGTTGTTTTAGTTCATGCTTTATTGCAGCGCTTTGTAATAATGCATCTGTAATGGCAGCCCTTGGGGCAGCAGTCGCATGTGGCAGGCTGAGTGCCTGAACTGCTCCTGAGAATGACTCCAATCATACAGAATGAGGCACTCCCTGGTGCACCATCTGAATTTATAATACCAATTTATATGGTGCCCTAAAGCAAGCTTTGTATTTGCTCTGGGACACGGGGGCCAGGCTATAGAAGGGGAACTGCTTTCCATTTTTCTGCTGTCCCTTTTTCAAATATATGCATTTGTCTGGCTTTCCGACTTGCCTGTCTTAAAGCCTGGGCTGAGCCTGGGTAATGCAGGAATATGCCTTGATACAGAGCGGTGGGTGCAGCATCTCTAACTGGCAAAACAGGCCTGCTGCCAGTTTCATGCCATCAGCCAGAGCCTTTCACTGGATGAGGAGGAGAGACAGGTAGGAGCAGATGATCCTGCAAGCAGCATAGAGCAGAGCCCTACTAGGTACAACCGCCTAAACTGTCTCTGTTTCTTACACAGTTAGAAATGTTATCTGGTGATTACAGCGGGAAATGTCCGTGTCTTCTACCACTGGTCTTGAACGATCAAGGTGCCTGTACTTAGGCTTGCTGAAGGGGTTAAAGGCAAAGCGGAAATAATATTTAATCTTACTTGGGGTGTCACTGAAGCTCTTCAAGGAGTAGCTTCTGTGGAGGCATTAGCTGAGCATTTTGTTAGAAGTTTATCTTTTCACTTATATTAAATCCAGCTTTTCTGATTGCAAGTCTTTCCATGCTCTTCCTCTTTTAGCACTCATCAATGTCTATTCTTACCCATCTTGCTGATGGACAAGCAGGTATGATGTGGTATTTGTTGCCAGAGAAGCACACTGTGATGTCATTGGTTCGTTTTCCTGGCTCCATCTCAGGATTCAGAAACAAGAGGAGGATCGTAACAAGCAATAAGGATCTGCTGAGTCTTACTGCAGAGGAGGCTGATGGCATCTCAGAAACGGGAGTGATCCCACAGAGTTAGAAGACTGGAGAAGCAAGAAAGAAAGGAGTTCAAAACTGGTGGAAGGTTTGTGTGTTAGCTCCGCACTGTGCCTTTGGTTTTGACCATTCGCTGAGTGTTACCTGCTGCCTGTAGAAGTTGTTCTCTTCCTTTTGGGCCAGCACTGAGTCACGATCACAGTGGGATTGTTGACAATGAGAGATGGAACTGGATGTTTTTCTGTCTTAGAGTGTCTTAGAATGAGGTATAGATAAATGTCTGATATCTGGAAGTGGATGTCATAAAGCCAGTGTGACAACCATCAAATTTTATGTTGCTGGCTGAAAGAATGTGCAGCTTTTTTTTTTTTTTTTCTTTCTTCCTCCCTTGCACACTCGAGTGTGCACACACATCTGTCTCATCTGTTGTTGTTATGCATACGTATTCCTAAGTTTCAATACGTATGTGCAAGACACCCTCTCATAAATGACACTCTTAAGGATAGTGGGAGACACTGTGTGAGATTTGTAGAAGGGCTTGCATAATATTTTTGTCCCAAATATATTAGTTAGTGTACTGAAACATGCTCCCTTTCCTCACACGCCTTGTCCTGAAGATGCTCCTGCAGCATTGGCTCACACCCCACTCTTACTTAAGCCCTCTTGCATGATCCTCCTACGAGGAATCCTCTTATCTGAATGGCTTCACCCTTATATGCCTGGGTACACACATCAGGTTTTCTGGCATATGCTCTCCCATTCATACTCTGCCACACGCTCCAATATGTGTCTGTATAGCTTCTGTCCCCTGTATACTCAGCTAAACAAAGTGGTGCTCAGAAAATTGCTTCCTATATCCACTGTGTAGTTGCTCTGTAGCTGTTAAATAAATGCAATGGAACATGCTAGGAGGAGGAAAAGGTTTGTGAATCAAGAACAAACAGCTATGTCCTGCGAGTGGCCAAAATACCTTTGGAGGTTGAACCTCCTGCTGGAGGGAAAAATGATGTTTGCAGGAGAAGGGCTTAGAACTAATCCTCTGAAACGATGGTAAAAGGAGTTCTGACCCCGTGCTGTCATCTCTGTTATTTCTTATTATTGTAATGAGTTTTGCTCTCCCAAGTAGGATAAAGGTCACCAGTGAGATAAGATCAGCTTCGTTTGGCACAACCAGAATGATCTGATCGCAGTTTGGACTGCAGCTTCTAAATTCACCTTGGGTATTAACTTCTGGACAAAAAGACACTGAAAGTGCTAAGATGGCAAAAAAAAAAAAAAGAAAAAAAAAATAGCCAGAGAGATAAATTGCGTTCTTGCCTTGTTGCACAGACTTCTCTGCCACTGTTTCAATGGCAAATTCCCCTTGAGCCTCATTTCCATGAAGCAGTACCACACAAATGCTTGATTTCAAGGATTTGGTGAATGCCATTTAGAGAACCTAAGGGAAAAGCCCAGGAGATTATACTCCATGGGACAACAATACAGCAGTGCAGCCTCTCCTGCCATCCCCTGCTGCCATACTCGGGCGTTAGTTTAGATGGGATCTTCTAAATCTTGCGTTGCAGCATTTGGACCTTCTGGCATGATGGGTGATGTCTCTAACTCCTGCGTGTTCTGTCTCCAGAGCTTTTTCCAGGCTCTGATCCCTCTCATCGTCCCTGCTTGATAGAAGAGGGAGGGATCAAGAACTGATGATAATGGCACGTGCAGTTTCTACTGCATCAGGGAGTTAGGTAGCTCCCTCCTGTGAGCCAGCTCGCTCCTCAAGCAAGATGTAAGCAAAAGCTATGTCTTGGGGGTACTATGCCCACTGCCCTGAATTAGCAAGCCCAGATCTCAGAGCAGAATAAGTACCTTGAAGACAGACAATCCCACTTAGGAATTTATTGAAAATTGCACCGTCTGAATCACCCCAGTTTATTGACAGCATTACGTCTTTTCGTTAAAACAAGCCCATGAGCTTGGCAAATCATTTTGCAAATGTATTCAAAAGGGAGAAAGCAAAAGAAGATGAATAACATGTCTATAGCTGTGTACCTTTGCCTTTGCCTCTTGTCTCCGGTGGTGGGAGCAGAGAGCACAGTGCCCACGTCGGGAGGGAGTGGCCAGGTGCCCAGGGGTATACAGCTGTGCCACTGCTCATTTTCAAGGCCCCTTGGAAAGAGAACTGGCCGTTATCTTAATGAAGACCCCAGAAAAGGCTGATGTACCTACTGATCATCTTATAGAAGGGGACAAAATAGTTTAGAGCATGAGATACCTTGTTAAAAGTCTCACCACAGTGCCAGTGGTATATGCTAGGGAGGGGAGCAGTATTGGAGGGGGCTGGTGCAAACCTAACCACGATAAAGATTTTTTTTCCTTCCTCTCTGTACAACGTGTTTGCAAACTGCAGGGCTAGAGCTGGAGATGTGAAAGAAAGAATTAGAGGAATTAGTCAGAAAAATCCACTCCGCTATTGAGCAAGTAGAGTATTGCTTGGTGGACAGAGAACTTCTTGTACTGCGCCGCTTTCTTCTTGCCTCCGTTTCTCTCCACGCCACAGCGAAGATGTACTTTGCAGCCTTAAAGAAACTTCCTTGCTTTTCTAATACTTTCTCACTACTCCCTGTCTATTTATAAAATGATGTCTGCTATTTTGGTGCCTAACTGTAACAGTTTTTCAGAAGTAGAGGTCTAAGTGTCCGAGTTAGGCACAGTGAGATTTTTTTGCGAAGTAGTTATCTTCCTTGGTTCATATATAGCACTCTCAATAGAAGCTCCTCAGTTAGATGAAATCTCCTAGCCCGCTTTCTGATTTATATTTTATACGTGGGAGTCCTGGGTTTTCCTTTTTTGAGTTGAAAAAATAGCGTGGGGATGAAAAATCGGTTGTTTTCCCCAAATCGTCTTGGGCTCGCTTTACCCTTCCTCGTTAAGCTGGCTATAAGCTGCCATTGGTAGTTGGTTTTTCTCAGGGTACTGCTGTTTTCTGTCTGCCAAACTGGAGAGGTTTAGATCGGAACTAGAAATGAAGACTGCGTTGTTGTCAGTGATTTTGTGTGGAAGATATTCTGGTGATAGGCAGCCAGATCAAAATATGGGGCTCGTATGCACATGGTCTTGGAAGACCTTGGAGAGTGAAGGTGCGGTTTGAAATGACTGCTTCCTCAAATCACTACTTTGATAAAAAAAAGCTGCAAGCTACAAAATGCTAGATTGCCAGAACTATCAGCAGTGGAAGAAAGGGACTAGAAGCCAGATGTTCTTGCCAGTTGCACATTTTAAATCTGGAGTTAACTATTGAAGTAAACGAAGTAATACCTGATTTTCTTCACAGTAATTGAGAGCACGATCTAATCCCATGCCCTGAGGAGGGATTGATAGCTCTCACCGCTGTGATGTTGTCCATATAAAACAGGAAGCTTAACAATAACCTGCCTTTTCACAGACACCTAAAGGGATAAATTCATGCTCTTGGGATGCTGATTTTGAGTCGGGGAGATGCCTCTTTGCTGGACCATTGTCACCTTGTTGAAATAGGTCTCCATTATCCTCTCTGTGCATGTATCTGAATTTGTTAGGGGATGTGAAGGACTGTGTTTTCCAGAGAAACTTCCCAGGGGGCTCTTAATACTACTTGAAAATACTATTTAGTGTGTCTGTGTGGCTATTATCCACCTCAGACACAGCTGCATTTCGATAGTGGGCAAAGTGATCAATACATACTGTATAAAATAATTATTATTTATTATTTATCGAGTGCTGTGAGTAGGCTGTCTCCTATGCAAACTGTAGAAAAAGACAAAAACCTTTGAATACATGATCGGAAGAGGAAGGAAAGGCAAATAGCTTTCCAGTCTGTCCCTAGGGCAAATGCATTTCTAAGTGTCTGGCATTGCAGTATGAGCATCGTACGCAAATTTTACAAGAACGCAGGATCTGGAGAGAGGGGCCAGAAGGCTTGATTTCTCACTTTTGGTTTCGTGAGTGCTTCATGTGGCTGCCTGCTAATCTTCTTTGAGGTGAGTTTTCAGCATAACGCCACATTAAAAAAACTTTACATAGATGTTCCTCACAGAAGGCACTCTGAATTATGATGTTTACTGTGCTAAGTGCTAATGGTGCTAAAATGAAAAATAACAATGTTTAGGATATACTGAATGAAATGCTGACCCCAGCACAGTCGATGTGTCATTGTCTGTACTTTTACAAGTGAGGAAACGCGTGGATAAAAAGTTGGAGAGATTTGCACAAGGTAACGCGGAAGCTTAGTAGCCGGTTTAAATGAAATGGGCAGTATATAAATCGACCTGAAATACCCAGAAGGTTTGGGTCAAACCCTAAGCTGGAAGGGAAAAATCTTTGTGAACTTCAAGGCTTTTGAGGGGATCGCAGAGGTGATCGTCTGAGGAAGGCGTTACCTCCCGCTCCGATGGCAGGTCCCTGCTTGCTTGGGTAGCGTTGGCAAACTCGAGAAGGTAAAAATAAGTTGCATCTCCCCCACCCCTTCCTGAGACCAACGGGGCAGAGAGATCCCCTGGCCGTGCGGGCCCGGTCAGGCAGCGCTCGACGACGGGGCCAGGGCGGAAGAAAAGCCTCCAGCCGCCCGCCCGGGCGGAGGCGGCGGCC